>JBBPBX010084601.1:0-15268 GCA_038048925.1 Garcialebias charrua
TAGTGATGGACAGCCAATCAGCAGGAAGTATGTGACTAAGTCACACCCCCTTCTTAAAGGGCACTTCCTGCATTTTTGGCTTTAGAGTTTTGGGAGAGAACTAACTGACACCTGGCATCTCTCCCTGGAGAAAGCAGGAGACGCCCGGTCATTGTGCCAACTCGACCCACGTCTTCAGCAAAGGTTCAAACAGCACGTCAGCTGTGAACCCCTTCGAGTGTCACAGCTCCAAGCGGTGACTCTCTTTCTGGAAGCTATCTTGAACAAAACCAGAACCAGGCATCACTCTAGGAGGCCGAAGCAGACGGTCTCGAGACCGTGGCAAGATGAAAGTGGTCGCCTGTAAAACGCAGCAGCATGCACGTCTGGCTTGACTAATTTACCGGAGTCGAGACAGGATCATCTTCACGAAGGTAAAAGTGTTTCATCACGGTACGGACGTCCAGCCGAAACCGAGCAGAGGGTGCTATCTCTGGTTAAACATCTCAAGATAAGATTCAACCATTTCATTTCAATCTTTTATCTTTCCTCCTTAAACTCCTCCTTATGTTTGTTTTCATCATGGTAAACTTTAAGTAATGTGCCAACAGAAAGGTCCAACTGTCTGTTTGTTTTAATTTGAATTCTTGTCAACGTAGTTATTAAATCAGAGCTAATATCGATACAAATGTTTAATGTAATTTTTGTGATAGTTTCAATAAAAGGTCTATTTTTTTGGTAGACCAATATAAATTGAAGTCTCCTGTGAAATTACATTCTTGTCTAATCACAGTAAAAACAATTTAGTATCGGAAAAAGGAAGAACTCGCACTTTGGTGGCAGTTTGTGCAAGATTAAAGTCTGCTCATAAACTGCGCATCTACAATAATGCCAGACTCAGTAAGTGTTTAAATACCTTACAACCGCATTATTCTATTACAATGATTATTAAAGTGTTATTTTTGTACCTCTGAGTCTGAGTCCCTGCCTGCACAACTGGATTCGTCCTGTCCTGTGTGAATCCTGACAAGTTGTTGGGAAGGTGTGGTGCAGGTGAAGTGAAGGTTGTTGTTTGTAGTTATTTTGTATTTTTTAAACAAGGGGCAGATATTATAACACTATTTTCGTCTTTCTGCACCTTTTCATTCAGTGTTTTTCTTTCTTTTTATTCTGATGAATCTGTTTTATTTTCAATAAAAAAAAACATGTCGCGCTGGGGCTGTTTGTTTACGTCGTAGTTTCAGGGAAACGTTGGCTCAAACTTTATTCTTCATCTTCTGACTCTCATCATGTTCTATCGAGTGGAAACTCTTCAGATTAAACAAGTTAGATGTTTCCACTGCTAGTTTGAACGACTCTACGTCATGTTTTGAAGCATAAAGAAACCGAGTAGGAGGACCTCGCTGCAGATGAGACCTGCAGTTTAACAAAACCGAACTACGTCCACACCGACGAATTAGTCTTTCCTCTCATCAGTGATGTCGTCTGCTTTCTCTTCGCTTGTGAAACTTTGTTCAGTCACATTCTGACGGTCATGAGCACTCGTTTTGAAGCGAAAACAACACGCTTTGGAGACTAGCTTAGCTTTTAGCCTGCTACCGCTAACGTCTGCTGCTGGAGTGAGCGCTGCGTAACAACGACGTCACCACGCACGTTTTGTGTCACAGCCTTTTCTGTCCGGGCGCGTTGTTGAAGCAGCCGCTTCAACCCGAACAGAAAGAGAAAAACGTCAGTGAAAAGTTGTAAAATCCTATCGAAATATCGAAAATATGCTTAAACTTCATATCATCGTTATTGAATAAAAGTATATCGCGATATTTATCGTTATTGAATTATCGTCCAGCACTACCCGGCGCACACTGTTGCGCTGTATTTAAATGTGTAAACAAGAACATGACATTTGTATTTCGCTTGCGCATCACTCGCTATTCTTCGCCGAAGATTTTTCTTTCTTTATTGATCATCACGGAAATGGCTAATTGGGGTGAGGCAGAGACCTGTGTACTCCTGTCTCTGCACGCAGAGGAGGAAATTAATAAGGGACTACCGGTACAGTGAAGGATGGGGCCCTTCTGGAACGGATTGATGCGAGAGCAAAAAAAAAAAGCATTCGGATAAGCACAACGATGTTCGCTAACGTCGCCATGTTTGTTTACATACACCTTTGCGGTCCCACGTTAAACACGCAGGCTCCACGTCCTCTGAGCTGCAGATTTTCACCACGCCCCTTTTCAACACGCGCTGCAAATTGTTTTGTGAATGCTCCATTGAGGGCGGGCCTTGGCCGGATTCAACTTTGTTTTATGAATGACCCGATGGGGATTAAAGCCGGACTGGTCTGTGCGGGAATTGCACGGATCTGACTTAAGAAAGGGGCTTCAGTGGCCTGTTCTTCTCCCTGAGCCCTCAGGACACTCCCCCGCTGGGAGAGAACGCGTTTACGCACAAACCATGGCCCAGAACACTGATTTATGCCTTTCCTCCAGTCCCCCTGTTACTAGCTCTACTGGAGAGGGTGAGAGAGGAAAAAGTATCAATGATTTTGATCGCTCCGGAGCGCCCGAATGCACCATGGTTTCCGGTGCTGCAACAGTTGACCAGTCGCTCCTGGAAACTGCCTTGGAGAGACGATGCTCTCCTACAGGCAGGGGGAGCAATCAAGAGCTTTCTTGTAATATGCCAACATCTGTTGGCCTCGTTGCTGAACGTGAATGTTTAGAAAATCTTGGGTTTTCTAAGGACGTTATATGCACAATCTAGGGAGCTCGTGCAAAATTAACCACGGCTGTTTACGCGTCTAAATGGGCTGCTTTTCAGCGATGGTGCCTAGGAAAACAGATGGACCCATCTTCATGCCCTCTGGGTTCCATCTTATATTTACAATTATTACTGGACAGAAATTTAGCCTACAGCACGGTTAAAACATATGCTACAGCGATTTCTTCATGTCACGAGGGGTTCAATGATAGAACAGTGTTTAATCATCCCCTAATGAAATGTTTTCTAAAAGGTGCACGTCGCGTTAGACCAATATCACGCTCCTTGACTCTACAATGGGACTTAGTTAATGTGCTAAGTTCATTAACTAAAGATCCATTCGAGCCGTTGGATCAGATACTGTTAAAGTATCTGTCCTTTAAAACCGCCTTGTTATTAGCTCTAACATCAGCCAAAAGAGTAAGTGACTTGTCAGGCCTGTCTGTCTCTCCTTCCTGTTTAAAAATTCAAGGAGATGGAACACACACACAAACTTTAATGTCCAACCCGAATTCTTCTCAGCTGAATTCTGCATGTTGTTCTGCTCCAATCTCTATTACCACTGTCAGGTGCTTCAATTCTCTGTTGTCCGGCTAAGGACAATCATCCATAATTTATTTTAGATAATAAATTGGACTGTCTTTTTACCATTTTGATCCTGTTATTTTGACTAATTTTGAAATGTGATAATGTGAATACACATAGGCATTTCCCTAGTTTATTTTATTTTTTTACTGTAAGCTTTTTTATTTATCTTTGAAATGTATGCAGGAGTTCTGACACATTGGCAGTTGTGCGCGGAAATGTGGGCCGGTGTGCTAAAAATTGATGGGCTTTCAAATGGCACCCACAGGAGCATGCACGGGAGGACTTTAACAAGAATTTAACTAGATTAACACTTAAAAACAATTATTTGTTTGCTAGAAATTATAGTAGATGTGTCTCAGTCTAACGTTTGCTTAATAAATGCACTTTGACTGTCAAATCAGCTGTATTTTAAAAGCTGATACACAGAATTAAACGCATGCACGCGACGAGTTGCTTTGCAAATTTAACACGATAAACGCCTAAAAACAATTATTTGCTATAAATTATAGTACGTGTGTGTCGCGGTTTAACGTTTGCTTAATGAATGCACTTTAATGGTCAAATCAGCTGAATTTCAAAAGTGTTTTTGCTAACTCTGTGCTGCGGGAGCGCGCAGAGGAAGGAAAAAAGGAGGAGGAACGCTGCTCGTTTCTGAGAAATTTAACAAGAAAAGCACCTGAACAATTGTTTGTTTGCTCTAAATTATAGCAAAGGTGTGTCTTAGTCTAACGATTGCTTAATAAATGCACTTTAATGGTCAAATTATCTGCATTTCGCTGGGGCGGTGCAGCTGGTTTGACAGTTGGTCCAAGCAGCGAGCAGAACAAAGGTGGGGAGACCATGGCAAGCCGATTGTATCATTAATAGCTGGTGAAGATTCTCAGTCATCCAGGACATGGAAAATTCAGAAAAGTTCCAGAAAACAAACAAACAATAAAGTGTAATAAATAAAGTCCAGTTGTATTTGTCTTAACATTTTTTGAATTTGTGAGTTAAAATTATCAAATGTTTCTTTGTTAGGTCTAATGCTCCTTTTTTCAGGCAGACAACTTTTACTTAAATGTGTTTACTGCCCCTCCCTGGGCTGCCACCTTACTGTGGTGGAGGGGTTTGAGTGTCCCAATGATCCTAGGAGCTATGCTGTCAGGGGCTTCATGCCCCTAGTAGGGTCACCCAAGGCAGACAGGTCCTAGGTGAGGGACCAGACAAAGTGCAGCCCAAAAACCCCTATGATGAGTGAAATAAATGGACTAAGTTTTCCCTCGCCCGGACGCGGGTCACCGGGGCCCCACTCTGGAGCCAGGCCCGGAGGTGGGGCACGCTGGCGAGCGCCTGGTGGCCGGGCTTTTACCCATGGAGCCCGGCCGGGCACAGCCCGAAGAGGAGACGTGGGTCCCCCTTCCCATGGGCTCACCACCTGTGGGAGGGGCCAAAGGGGTCGGGTGCAATGTGAGATGGGTGGTGGCCGAGGGCGGGGACCCTGGCGGTCTGATCCTCGGCTACAGAAGCTGGCCATTGGGACATGGAATGTCACCTCTCTGGTGGGGAAGGAGCCTGAGCTAGTGTGTGAGGTTGAGAGGTTCCGACTAGAAATAGTCGGACTCACCTCAACGCATGGCTCTGGCTCTGGAACCAGTTTCCTTGAGAGGGGTTGGACACTCTTCCACTCTGGAGTTGCCCCTGGTGAGAGGCGCCGAGCAGGAGTGGGCATACTGGTTGCCCCCCATCTTGGTGCCTGTACGTTGGGGTTCACCCCGGTGAACGAGAGGGTAGCCTCCCTTCGCCTACGTGTGGGGGGACGGGCTCTGACTGTTGTTTGTGCCTATGCACCAAACGGCAGCTCAGACTACCCACCCTTTTTGGAGTCCTTGGAGGGGGTATTGGAGAGTGCGCCTCCTGGGGACTCCCTTGTTCTACTGGGGGACTTCAACGCTCACGTGGGCAATGACAGTGAGACCTGGAGGGGTGTGGTTGGGAGGAACGGCCCCCCTGATCTGAACCAGAGTGGTGTTCTGTTATTGGACTTCTGTGCTCGTCATGGATTGTCCATAACGAACACCATGTTTAAGCATAAGGGTGTCCATATGTGCTCTTGGCACCAGGACACCCTAGGTCGCAGTTCGATGATCGACTTTGTTGTCGTCTCATCTGATCTGCGGCCGCATGTCTTGGACACTCGGGTGAAGAGAGGGGCGGAGCTGTCAACTGACCACTACCTGGTGGTGAGTTGGCTCCGATGGTGGGGGAGGATGCCGGTCAGACCTGGCAGACCCAAACGTATTGTGAGGGTCTGCTGGGAACGTCTGGCAGAGTCTCCCGTAAGACGGAGCTTTAACTCCCACCTCCGGGAGAGCTTTGAACACGTTCCGAGGGAGGCGGGGGACATGGAGTCCGAGTGGGCCGTGTTCCGCGCCTCTATTGTCGAGGCAGCTTATCGGAGCTGTGGCCGCAAGGTTGTTGGTGCCTGTCGTGGTGGCAACCCTCGAACCCGGTGGTGGACACCGGCAGTGAGGGATGCTGTCAGGCTGAAGAAGGAGTCCTATTGGGCCTTTTTGGCTTGTGGGACCCCGGAAGCAGCTGATAGGTACCGGCAGTCCAAGCGGCATGCGGCTCGGGTGGTTGCTGAGGCAAAAACTCGGGCGTGGGAGGAGTTCGGAGAGGCCATGGAGAATGACTTCCGTACGGCTTCGAGGCGATTCTGGTCCACCATCCGGCGTCTCAGGGGGGGAAAGAGGTACGCGACCAACACCATTTATGGTGGGGGTGGCGTGCTGCTGACCTCAACTCGGGATGTTGTGAGTCGGTGGGCGGAATACTTCGAAGACCTCCTCAATCCTACTGGCACGTCTTCCACTGAGGAAGCGGAGCCTGGGGACTTTGGGTCGGGTTCTCCGATCTCTGGTGCTGAGGTCGCCGAGGTGGTTAAAAAGCTCCGCGGTGGCAAGGCTCCGGGGGTGGATGAGATTCGCCCGGAGTTCCTTAGGGCTCTGGATGTTGTAGGGTTGTGTTGGCTTACGCGACTCTGCAATATCGCGTGGACATCGGGGGCAGTTCCCTTGGATTGGCAGACTGGGGTGGTGGTTCCCCTATTCAAAAAGGGGGACCGTAGGGTGTGTTCCAACTATAGGGGGATCACACTCTTAAGCCTCCCTGGTAAGGTCTATTCAGGGGTTCTGGAGAGGAGGGTCCGTCGGATAGTCGAACCTCGGATTCAGGAGGAGCAGTGTGGTTTTCGTCCTGGTCGTGGAACACTGGACCAGCTCTACACCCTCAACAGGGTCCTGGAGGGTGCGTGGGAGTTTGCCCAACCAGTTTACATGTGCTTTGTGGACTTGGAGAAGGCATTCGACCGCGTCCCTCGGGGGGTTCTGTGGGGGGTACTCCGGGAGTATGGGGTACCAGGCCCTTTGATAAGGGCTGTTAGGTCCCTGTACGACCGGTGTCAGAGCTTGGTCCGCATTGCCGGCAGTAAGTCAGGCTCGTTTCCGGTGAGAGTTGGACTCCGCCAAGGTTGCCCTTTGTCACCGATTCTGTTCATAACTTTTATGGACAGAATTTCTAGGCGCAGCCAAGGTGTTGAGAGGATCCGTTTTGGTGACCTTAGAATCGCTTCTCTGTTTTTTGCAGATGATGTGGTCCTACTGGCTTCATCAGTTCGTGATTTACAACTTTCACTGGAGCGGTTTGCAGCCGAGTGTGATGCGGCCGGGATGAGGATCAGTTCCTCCAAATCCGAGGCCATGGTCTTGAGCCGGAAAAGGGTAGCATGCCCTCTCCGGGTCGGGGAGGAGGTCCTGCCCCAAGTGGAGGAGTTTAAGTATCTCGGGATCTTGTTCACGAATGAGGGAAAACTGGAGCGTGAGATCGATAGGCGGATAGGTGCAGCGTCCGCAGTGAAGCGGGCGCTGTACCGGTCTGTCGTGGTGAAGAGAGAGCTGAGTCAAAAGGCAAAGCTCTCAATTTACCGATCGATCTACGTTCCCACCCTCATCTATGGTCATGAGCTTTGGGTTATGACCGAAAGAACAAGATCTCGGATACAAGCGGCTGAAATGAGTTTTCTCCGCAGGGTGGCTGGACTCTCCCTTAGAGATAGGGTGAGAAGCTCAGTCATCCGGGAGGGACTCGGAGTAGAGCCGCTGCTTCTCCACATCGAGAGGAGCCAGTTGAGGTGGCTCGGGCATCTGGTTAGGATGCCTCCTGGACGCCTCCCTGGTGAGGTGTTCCGGGCATGTCCCACCGGGAGGAGACCCAGAGGAAGACCCAGGACGCGCTGGAGGGACTATGTTTCTCGGCTGGCCTGGGAACGCCTTGGGATTCCCCCGGAGGAGCTGCTCCAAGTGGCTGGGGAGAGGGAAGTCTGGGCCTCCCTACTGTAGTGGACCTACCCAGGGTCAAACTAAGGTTTTTGAACTGTCCAGTGATGACCTTTACTGACCTCTCAGTAAAGCAAGACATTTACCACAAAATCATTCCATTAGCTGTAATCTGAGAACATAGTCACCAAAAGAGACTATTTCTATCTTTGATTTTAGGCTGATGTGATCAAAAGAATAACTTTTGTCATTTTCATGATATATGTTATATGCTGTTATTCTTTAAATGTGAAACATCAATGTGTCATTTCTGCAAGTGAAAAGGTGTCAAAGTTCAGCTAAAATGTCAAACTGACTTACACTGAAATTGTTTTTGTCGAGTTTCAGCTAAAACTCTCATCTAGCGTCTGAAAGTCTCTCACTCAGATACTTTTCCTAAACAATTTCCTTCTCTGCGCTGAATTTCACCTTGAATAGTGATAACAAGTGGACCAATGAAAAAGAGACAAGTTTCTCTCCTCTCTGTTCCTTTTTTAAGTTCTAAGCTGTTGCTGGAACGTCAGAGTTTCTGGGAGCTTCAAAGACATGAAGACGTCCCAAAGAGCTGAATGAATGCCTGTCACCCGCCAAGGACAGTCATTCGGCTAAGGACTAAATAACAGGCTGTTATGAGTCCACTTCGAACGAGCGCAAGCTCAAAACTTTGTTTATTCCTTCCTGGAATAAGTTTATCTTGAAGTCAGAGGCCAGGAGCTGACATATTCTCTGATGACCAAGCGGAAACCAGGAGACGTTGAAACGTAAACTAGAACCAGTTTTGGACGTGCTGGGACTAAAGGACTCTGCGCATCTGAAGGCTGGTGTCATTTCTTTATCAGACTCGTCGTCGAAAGGTAAAGAGCTGTTTACAAAACGTACCTGGATTTTAGCAGAAGTCGGATGGAAGTGTCACTTTTGGTATCATGCTCAAGATAATTTCCTTTAAACCATCTCCCATCTTCCTCCTATCTTTTTCCCTCAATTCTAAGCTGGAAACTATTTAAGCTAAGGAGCCCTCAGACTAAATATGTTTAACATCCAATATTGAAGTCTGTTGTGTTAAATTTAAGTGTGCTGACGTATTAAATTGAAAGAAAGTGAAATCATGTCAATCAAGTGTAATGGTGTTAATTTAGTTGATTTATTTTAAATAAATGGTAGTGTCGCCTGGCATACCAACTAAGTTAACGTCTTTGTCACTTAATGGCCTTGTTTATTTATCCATCATAAAGATCACAGAAATATTGGGTAAACTGAAAAAGAAAAGAATCCGTGAAATTACTATTCAATCTGAATAAGTAAATTAATTAAGGATAAAGAGGTCAGCTTAATACTGACCCCTGTTAAAATCCTTTAGTTACATCTGGGTGGCACTATATGTGTTTAAAGACACAATATATGGTCTCCCTCATGTTTCCTTCATCTGGTGGCCGTACGAGTTTTTCTGAAAGTTTATTGATAAATCTGTGATCTCTCGTGAACTTGAAACGTTATGTTGGCATGATTGTTCCAATTTTTAAACTCTGAGGATAATAATTTTGGCTGGAAGTGTTCAAAGCAGGCAGATTCTGCATGTTTTTATCATTTGAAGCTGGGAGATTGTTATTCGTTTCAACTCTGTTACACGCTGTTGGAAGCATTCAGGTGAGGTTTTGTCAGCCCGTGGTCTGTGGGGGTTCTGGTTCCGGTCCAGTTCACACAGACTCCTGTACGAAGCTTTGTTTGACCGCCGTGTCAAAAGCCTGAAAGCTATAATTAACATCTAAAAGATCGCTGTGCTGGTATTTTACATATTAGAGCAGGTCGAAAAAGCATATTACTGTTAGAACGTTGTCGGCTGGGTTCTGTCAGACCCGTTTCCTGCTCCATTAAAAAGTGGACCGGAACCGACCTTAAGTGGCTCCGAGCGAGTCCGTGTTTGTTCTGCAGCTGCAGTGCTGGGTTACTAAGCGTAGCTAAGTCGTGCCTGTTTTAATTGTGATTGCCACGTTTCAGAATTTTGGGAAGTTAATTTGAAGCGTTTGAGTTGTTTTAAGGGTCTGTAAAGTTGCGTTCTATTGTGCTAATAGGTAGCGTTAAAGGCTACGTGTACACGTTTGTTTATGAGCTGTGATTGGATAAACGAGAGCTGTGAGCTGTCAATCACTCGTGGCGAGCGCTGATTCGCTGTAGTGGGAACGCACGCCGTTGCGACCAACCCACTTTGTCGTCATTTCCGGTACTGCATTGGGCGAAGGTAAGAAAACTTCATTCACCATGAACGCTTGGGAATGAACTACAAACGCTGTGATTGATTGGTTGACGTCACGTATCTGTTTAGCGAGCTCCGCCTCGCTCAACGGAAGCTGGTGACGCGCTGCGTCGACCCGCCTACTTGTGTCGTCATTTCCAGGTGCACTTCGGGTGACAAGCAGTTCACACACTCACAGGACAAACGGAGATTTCACTGAGAGTTTAAACACTCATTTAAAGCCATCTAAACTGTCTAACAACATAGATTTGTCTCTGACAAGAACGTGGTTCGAGCGTTTATCACTGATACACTAGAAACTAACTCTGAAAAGGTTGTTTTTAGTTTAAATACTGAATAAACAAAATCAGTCTCCTCGTGATATCATTAAGTCTCGAAGCTGCCCCCTGTTGGTTAAAAGACGTTGACAGATGAGTTTTCTCAAAAACATCATAAAAAAGTCAGCATTTTTATGGTGAGTTACCAGCTTTTAAATTTGTTCTGTACACAAACAATAACTCCTGTTTATTTTAAATAAATTATTTAGAATAACAGAGGTACAGACAAACATTTTTGCTTATTTTAAATACGAAAGAATTTAAAATAACAAACAAAAGTACAGTTTTCACTCCAGATAACTGAAAAAAAATTTCCTTTCTCTTCCTTCTCTCTGACACATCATCTTCCAGTTATCCTGTGTACATTTAAACTTTCCTGTTTATTTCAAATAGTGAAAAGTTTAGAGTAACGAATACAGAGCATCTTTTATTTTTATTTTCACTGAAAATCCAGATAAAAGATGGCAGGCACAGAGGGTGAGACCCCTGACACCACTGATACGGGGCAGCCTGTGCCAACTGAAGGCCACGACCCGACCAAAGCAGATTGGATCGAACATGCCTTATTTTCACTCACAGGGTCCATCACAAACTATCATGAAGAGACACAGTTGATGGAGGAAACAGATGTGGACAGAGCATTAAAAACTGTAACAGCTGGAACCACAACGGCTGAAAAGAAAGCAGACAGAGATAAACGTTTGGCTAAATTAAGCCTTCTGTTAAAGGCCAAGCTAGACTTTGAAACTGCTGCACGCCGGGCTGTCTCTACATCATGTTTAACAGCACAAATGGAGGTTGCCACTTTACAGCAGGAGGTAAAGAGTTTAACACAGTCGAGTATTGACAGCACTGAACAAACGCGTAATCTTTGCACAATGTTAAAAAGGGATTTTGACCAATCACAAGGTGAGTTGGAAAAATGTGTGGTGGAGAGGGATAAGTATTACCATCAATACAAGTCGCTTCAGGCGGATTGTGGACAAATGCACAGACACCCTGGAATCATTATCACTACGGTACACAAGGCTGCAAGATGATTATAGAAAATCACAAGAACAGCACATGATGTTACAACGTGAAAATGATGGGTTAAGAGTCCAACTGAACAGTTGTAGAATAGAGCGTGCATCAGCAATGAACAAACTCTTTGACGAAGAGAGAAAATGTTTGGATCTCATGAGTAAACACCTTGAGAATCCACCGCCTCCGCCGCCCCCTCCCATACCTGATGACCCACTCCCTCCTCCACCGCCCCCGCCCATGCCCGATCCACCACCCCCACCTCCACCTCAACAGACATTTGCTGGGACAACCCAATGGCAGGTACCTACGTACCCCATGTCTACAGGTGTACCTGGTGCGCAGACGGGTGGGTATATCACTATTAATGGCTCTCAATTCGCTGTCCCAATAGAACGACTCCATAAAATTTCCCAGTTCGTTCAACGTTTTGAGCCAGGGCAATATGGTTCAACTGAAACCGATACCTATCTGAAAGACATTGAGTTTAAACTGGCATGCTATCCGAACGCTACGGTTGACGATAAAATCAGTTTGATCAAACTCACCACAAACAGGAAAGTGCAGCACTTCATTGCGCGTCAACCAGTCGCAATTTTGAAGGATTACAAACTTTTCTGCGAAACTCTACTGCAAGAATATGCTCCTCGCATGGGAGACGTTGGCTACCAAGCCGCATTGAAAATCACTCAGGGGCAGAATGAACATCCAATCCCATATTATGACAGACTTTTCGAAGCCTTTTTTGGCGATCGGAATGAGCCAGGGATGGAGGATGAACGTGATTTTAAGTTTCTTTTTATGAACAATCTATATTCAGAGATTGGTTCAACGGCCAACCTCATGGCCGACTACAGAGAAAAAACCATGCGTGAATTAAAGGAGTGCGCTATACGTGTTTTTGAAACATACAAGCGACACAAGAAACCAGTAGAAGTGTATCCAGGTGAAAAGGTCAAATACCAAACGCTAGACCTTGAAGGAGCAAGAGCGCCAGCTCACTCTTTTAAGGAAGGCGAGAATAACCAAAATTTCCAACCTGACAGACCGCAAAATGAAGGTGTCCGCTGGAACAAAGACCAAAAGGGGTCCAGAGACCCTAAGTCAGGGGTCACCAACGTGGTGCCCGGGGGCACCCAGGTGCCCCCAAGGACCATTTGAGGTGCCCCCAGACCTGTTCTAAAAATGGCACAACTTACTATTAAGCTGCATTTAAAATGTCATTTTATTCAGTTGTTATTCTTTTTTTGTATTTATATATATTTTAAAATGTCTATCTTAAAAATATGTTCTTAAAAATATGTTTGTTTATTCATTTTTTTCAATTTATGCTTTGTTATTTCCGAAGAGTTTATCAAACTGGTGCCCTTTGTATGACTTCGTACCCACGAAGTAGCTCTCAGTTTCAAAAAGGTTGGTGACCCCTGCCCTAAGTGGTACAAGGCCGCATCAAGAGGAAGAACCCCATCATCAAAAAAGGGGGACATTCCAAAAGAAAAAGAAATATGGGTCCCAAGGAGACTCATATGAAAGAGGGTGGTCCCAGAGGGGACCCCCGAGCAATGCGCCAGCTCCTGCACCTCAAACTGAACAGTCTGGGGCGAGGAAAAACCCACAGAAGTTCCAGAAAAAAGGCCCTAAACCTCTGTCCTCAGAAGAGATGGAGAACATACGTCGGTTGTTAGAAAGTTTGAAAAAAACAAACAAGGAAAACAAACCTGGAGTAATGTGTAGCACTATCATTGATAGTGACTCAGAACACACAAATAACAGCAATGCCACAATTGCTGACAGTCACCAAGATACTGATGGTCAGGATGCTGACAATCAGGGTACAGACAGTCAACAAGACGTTGATTGTAACCATGACATCATTGTTACAGAGTCCGAGAGCCCCTCATCAGAAAAAGGGGGGGAAAGCTCACTCACCAAAGACAATGACTCGTCACAGACCGATCACTCAGACCCATGTGTGACTGCACTACCAGTACAGGTGAATGAAAATCACACAGACAATGGTAGACGTAACAAACGTCGGAAAAAACCTGATAGGTTCCTGTGTAACATTATCAGGAAGGGGCCCGCTAAGAAGGCTTACCTGTCAATCACTTTAGAAGGGGTCCTCACAGAAGAGGCCCTCCTGGATGGTGGGGCTGACATAACCATTATGTCTCCCACACTGTTGAAGGAGCTACGGATAGCCGCTAGCGGTGTTGACAGGGAAATACCCCTCAAAGAATGTGCTGTAGTATTGCAGGGACTCTCAGAGACGAGAACAACCCTAACAGCTATAGCCATGGTTCATATGCAGATTGGTGAAATGACGCTATACCACCCGGTACACGTGTCCGCCGTTGACTCATTCCCATTTTTGGTCGGCCAAGACTTTATAAACCGCTTCGACGCGATTATAGATTATGGCGATCAGACAATGTGGACCAGAGTGAGCCAACCACTGCCAATCGATATGCCTACACAAGGTGACACTGACTGTCTAACAGCAGGTACCGCGGAAGGCACAAAGGGATCCTCCAACGAGAGCACAATCCCGGTAAGTGAACCTTCAGCAACAGGTGAGGCAGAAAAGGCCCAACAAGAGAGCCTCCTCTGCGAGCTGAAACAGTCAGCACTCACTGAACACTACCTACCACAGGTAGTCAAAGGTGTTGAGATCCAAGGATCCCACACCGATGATGCTGTTCTGTCTCCTTGGACGGAGAAATCAGCGATCAGCCAAGCTTTCTATGGAACCTTGGTTAAAAAACAGTTGGGTCTAGAAATGAACAAAAAGGCTTTCCGCTTTTCGTTAGACCCCAACGATAAACAGGTAATGACCGCAAAAGGGATCATTGACCTGAAACTAATCTGGAACCAACGAGAACTGGATCACCCGTTCCTCGTGGTCCCGAACTTACCACATGCAACCTACATAGGCTCCGACATTTTGGTAAGATTAGGTGTCCGAGTGGACATCAACAACAATGTACTGTGGTCACTAGACACAGCCACAAGTGACTCTCCTGTGCTAACCACAGAGAACCTTAAGGCTGGACAGACCATACCAGAGGTCTGCCAGATTGCTAACAGTCATAACACTGCGGTACCACCTCAGGTTATGTACAAGCCGGTGATGTGTCACATCATGAAAGGACAAGCTATTAGCACAAAACAGGCATACTTTCAACCATCTCCTATGTTTTTCAACTTAGGACTGTCCATGGAGGCCACATGCCAAGTGACCCTCGACTGCAGAACCACGACTGTTGCTGTGTGCAACACAAGCACAGAAGAGGTACTGATCCCAAAAAACACACAGCTAGGATGGTTGATCTCTACTGATTTTCATGATTTTGAGCTAAGCATTCCATTTCTGGGAGGACTCCCAGAAAACTTGATCCCAAATCAACACACGGGGCAAGTCTTGTTCACGAAACCAACACAGGCCATAGCTCTTTTCTCCCCCACTGAGTCCGACCAGGACACTGTCCGCAGGTTCGGTTTCAACAAAGGAGACAGTCTATGCCCCCAAACTTACAGTGCACTACCTGTTGACAGGTTTTACGACACTGAAGGGGACTCACTGGAGCTCCCCAAAGAACAAGAACCCCTCTCAGTTGCTTCACAGATTGACCAGGTGGTCGCCCAAGCCGACGCCCTGAAAACTGATGAAGAAAGGGACAAACTTCGCAAAGTTCTTCTAAAATATGAGAAATCATTCTCAACTGACTCGATGGATTGTGGGTTGACCACGCTCCACACAGTGAGCATCCCAACCCCGCCTAATGCTCCCCCTGCATTTGTCAGACAGTACAAGATTCCTCTGGCAGCACATCAACCTATCAGAGAAATCATTAATGACCTGTTAGAAAAAGGTATCATCCGATACTGTAACAGCACTTACTCTGCGCCTTTATGGCCGGTGTTAAAACCGAATGGTAAGTGGAGACTCACTATAGACTACCGAAAGCTAAACAAACAAGTTCCCTTATCCAGATGGC
>JBBPBX010084603.1:0-15268 GCA_038048925.1 Garcialebias charrua
ATACACATATATATATATACACATATATATATACTGTATATATATATATACATATATACAGTGAGTTCTGTTCAGAGACCTCCTGACTCTAGGTCATGTGACCTCACTGTGGCAGTTAGAGAGTGAGAAGAGTTCTGTCAGTGCTTTTTAATGGGAAAGATGGCATCTTTGTTTGCAAATTATGTTGCAATGGTAACTCAAAACACCATTAAAGTAAAAGCATACATCACGTGCCGAGCTGGTCATTTTGATATAATATTTGTTGGGTTACACATTGCATTTCAGACCGCATTAAAGTTGATAGAAGAGCAAGACCCTTTTCAGGTGGATAATGATAGGTGGTGGCTGCCATGGCACAGAGGAAGGTGGAGGATTCCAGGTATGTCTGATGGCAGGGATGGAGATGAGGAGGTTAGTTGGTACCATAGTGAACTGAAGGCAGGCTGGGAGACAGGTGAAAAGCAGGACGGGCTTAGGCCGAAGGCAAGCGGTGACAGGAGTTCCAAGACTGTACTCAGCTTGTAGACATTAAGGAGAACAGGTAAGTCCAAGAGGATGCTTCAGGAATCAAGACTAGGTGGACGCTGAGAAGAACTGGTAAGTACTTGTTAGTAAGTGTTACAAATCTTGGAATAAAAATGGACTCTCATCTTACATTTGAAAATCACATTAAGCATCTGTTTAAAACCTGCTTCTTCCATCTTCGAAACATCTCCAGACTTCGCCCATCTCTGACTTTTCCTGATGCTGAGAAACTCGTCCATGCCTTTGTCTCCTCCAGGCTCGACTACTGCAACTCCCTGTTTATTGGTATCCCTGGCAAAAACCTTCAGAAACTTCAATACATTCAAAACAGTGCAGCAAGGATTCTGTTGAGAGTTCGTAAATTTGAACATATTACACCCATTCTCCATAACCTCCATTGGCTTCCTGTCACCTACAGAATTCAGTACAAAACTGCTCTCATTACCCATCAATGCTTGCACGGCACTTCACCTGACTATCTAAAGGACATTCTTGCACCATATTCATCCACCCGGTCTCTACGATCACAGAACAGTAATTTCCTTCATATTCCTCGGACCAAATTGAGGACCATGGGAGACCGAGCATTCTGTGTGGCTGCCCCCCGCCTGTGGAACTCCCTCCCTGATGACCTGAGAGCTCCACAGTCACTGGTTGACTTTAAAAGCAGCATAAAGACCTTTCTTTTTAAGCAAGCCTATTCTGCCTCCACATGATTTTATCTTTGATCTTAGCTGATATCATTATTGATTTTACTTGATTTTATCACTTGTTTTATTTTATTTATTTTTTAAGCAAGCCTAATCTGCATCCACATGATTTTATCTTTGATCTTAGTCGATATTATTATTGATTTTATTTGATTTTATCACTTGTTTTATTTTGATCTTTGCTTTATTACACTTTGTAGCACTTTGAGATTTTTATTAATGAAAAGTGCATTATAAATGGAATTCATTATTATTATTATTATTTACTTTGTATAATTCTTAGTTTTAGAAAACTCAAGCAGGCTGTCTGGTGGTATCCAATGTTCCAGTGGAGAAGAGCCCACTTTGACAGTCCTTTAAAACCCTGGAGCTCGTTACCGGAACTGGCCACAGCTGCGGTTCACTGGCGCCACCCTGCAACTCAGAAAGCTCCAGAAGGAAAGAACACCGGAATCCCACACAAAACCACTAAAATTTGACATGACTTCCAAACCCAGGTCAGTACAGTCTCAAAATGTATCTAAATTCACACATAGAAGTAACCTGTTTCTTCAAGCTGTATATGTTCAGGCACAATTTAATGTTGATCTTTCCATGGCTCTATTTTCTGTCTCTTTCTAATTCTGTTGTTTCTTGGAAAACCTTCTGCTGACTTTGGAGAAATATATGTGATTGAGACAGATGGGGACTGCATTGCTGACAGTCAAAATAAATAAATAAATAAAATACATTTTTTTTCTTGATTTCATGGAAATTTGTTTTTAGAGCCATGAACTTGTCCTATTTTTTTTATTTCTTCTTCTATTAAATATTTCATTGAGCTCTCTCTGTGTGAAAAAGCAACAAAAACAGGATATCCCATCCTGTCATTGTGTTATGGCTGTGCATGTGAACACTGAGCCACTGTGTGCATGTATTTTTTCCTCCTTTGTAATACTGTACTGTATAATGGTAGTCAGCGGCAATGGTTGTTTGTTTGGCCCACTTTCTATCTGCTCTCATCATCTGGCTGCAGGGAGGAAAATCCCATGGTCCTATGTGTGTGCGTGTGTGTGTGTGTGTGTNCAAAGTGATAAACAAACAAACAAACAACAGGCAACACATAGGCAACATACACAATGAAGTAAAAAAACAGAATATAGACATAAAAACGTTGCAGATAATAAATATAACGACCAAACACAGATCATCAGGTGTTGAAAGCAACAGAATACTGTAGTAGTGGGTCTTTAAACGGGATTTGAAAACTGAGAGGGAGGGGGCCTGTCTGACGAGCAGAGGCAAGTCGTTCCAAAGTCTTGGGCCTGCTACATAGAAGACCCTGTCACCTCTGCGTTTAAGATGAGTTCCTGGAACTATGAAAAGTTAACTGGTCCGCTGACCTCAGAAGACGTGGTGGGACATACAGTTGTAGAAAATCAGAGAGATAGGCAGGGGTGAGACTGTTCAGCAATTTGTAGACATACAGGAGTATTTTGAACTGGATTCGAAGATGAACCGGTAGCCAGTGCAGGGAGGCCAAGACTGGTGCAATGTCCTCTCTTTTGCCTGTACTGGTTAAAAATCAAGCTGCTGCGTTCTGGACCAGTTGCAGTCGTGCAATGGTGGTCTGACTGATACCAAACAGGAGTGAATTGCAGTAATCAAGCTTGATTGTAATGAATGCATGTATTACTGTCTCCAGGTTATTTTTGGATAATATGGGCTTGTCGCCTCAGCTGGAAAAAACAGGATTTAACGATCATGTTTACATGACTGTTGAGTTTCATGGGAGGATCCATTATCACTCCCAGATTTGTGACTTTTTGTTTTTCAGACAGGGCTAGAGCAGAAAGGCCGATGTAGTGGTTTGTGATTGTGTCGTTGGGAGGGAACAACATGGCTTCAGAATTCTTTTCATTGAAACTTAAGAAATTTAAAGTCATCCAGTCCCTGATGTCAGCCAGGCAGTCGAGCAAAGGTTGAAGAGAGCATGTACCATTTTGTCTTAGGGGGAAGTAAATTTGACAGTCATCGGCGTAGAATTGAAAAGGTATGTTGTGTTTCTGGAAAATAGCACCAAGTGGCAGCAGGTATAAAGAGAATAGAAGAGGACCCAGGATGGACCCCTGCGTAACCCCCCATTTAAGTCCTGCCAATGCAGAACCAAAATCTTTGATGGAAACACAAAATAATCTGTCAGCGAGGTAGGATCTGAACCAATTGAGAGCTGACTCTGTGATGCCCACCCACTGCTCCAACCTAGCAATGAGGATCTCATGGCCAGTGGTATCGAAAGCAAATGTAAGGTCCAATAGGACAAGCAGCACAGAATCACCATTGTCTGTGGATAAGAGGATGTCATTAAAAACCTTCAGTAGGGCAATTTCAGTGCTGTGGAGAGGTTTTTCATTCAACCTTTATTTAGACAGATAAGTCACATTGAACCTCGAAGACTCATTTACAAGTGAGATCTGCTAGACAGACAAAAAGTAATGAAATTAGACACATTAGGAAATGGAGGCGAAAAAATTCCTATTAAAATCTTTCTTCATTCTTGAGAAAAAAAATTATAATATTAAAAAAGACCTTGCACAGATAAGCTTATAATGATGTAGACAGTCTGCAGAGTGGGGAAACACCGAGAACAATGAGCAATGTTCATATATACTCTCGAGGGCACTGTAAGAGTTCTGATAAGGATGGAATAATCAACAGCTCCTTCGATGAGATCCGTAAACATTCTCGAGGCTGTCGGGGAATGGCCAAGGTCAACGCTAATAATAATAATAATAATAATAATAATAATAATAATGTCATATTTTTGTCATCTATGTATGTTTCCACACAAGACGAAATTTGACTCTGCATTTAACCCAATCACCACCAGGTGGCAACGAGCAGCTATAGAAAGCGCGCCGGAGCAGTGTGATTAGATGTGTTGCTCAAACACACCACAAAACTATGCCGTGACTAGGGTTCAAACCAGGGTCCTCCGGGTCCCAAGTCCAGTTCCCTTGCCACTACACCATCTTGGCCACATAATGAGGATCCAAGAGTCCTGAAAATGATCACAATGTTTATTCAGCTGGTTCGCTCTGGTTGACGGTGGAGTTCCCCGATGGGTGGGGGTGAGCGTCAGATTACATGTCCTCCAGACAAATTCAGATAGGGTGGCCTTGAAGGCCAGCCAGGGAGCCAGATTAGATAAATACACAGTTGTTTTGAAGTACAGGCAGAACACAATGACATCTACCTCGAGTCTGTGTTGGTCCAAAATATTCTGAAAATGTCCAAATTATGTGGCCACACACCGATGGAACAGATGTAGTGGACATGACCTTGTCCACTTTTAAGACACCTGTGTACTTTTGAACTGTCCAGTGATGACCTTTACTGACCTCTCAGTAAAGCAGGACATTTAACACAATTATTCCATTAGTTATAATCTGAGGACATATAGTCACTAAAAGAGACTATTTCTATATCTTGATTTTATTCTAATGTAATCAAGAATAACTTTTCTCATTTTCATGATATGTGCTTTTATGCTGTGTTATTCTGAAATGTGTTAATTACTGTCTTCACTGCTGTGTTTAAAGGTGAAGCCTTCGGGTCACAGAGACCGGACGGTTTTGTTTAGAAACTCAGAGACAGTCTGATGAGCAGGGCTCCAGCGTTATCTGTCTTTTTTCCTAAACATTTCTCTCTGCTGCTGGCTTGTAACCTTGGGTTTGATAAAGCAAGTGAACTCCTCTCTGTGTTCCTGCTTTTAAGTTCTAACTGTGCGGAAACGCTTCAGTCTTTGAATGGACAAAGAGTTTGAATGGACGGAGACCTGAAAGCTCTCTGCCTTGCAGCTGGTCAAGCTTGGTCAAGAGCCAAAGACTAACTTGTCAGCTAGAACTGATGGACGTCTCCATCCAGTTCCCCGAGCAAAAGCTCCAAAGTTCTTAATGAACTTCCTTTGAGAAACATCTCGTCTTGAAGTCAGCCAGAAGCTGCCACATGTTTCTGACGGCTGACGCGGATCCGAGGAGACGTTGGAAGTAAACGACCAGTTCAGACGTACGAGGGCCGGAAGGACTCCGTGCACCTGGGAGGCTGGCAATATCTTTATCAGACGCATCGTCAAAAGGTAAAGAGCGGTTTACAAACGTACCTGGGATTTAGCCGAAGTCGGATGGAATGTGTCATCTCTGGTTACACTCGAGATAAATAACTTAATCTCTCCAACCTCTTATTCCTCCTACTCTTTCCCCTCTCTATCTAAGCTGGAAACTATATTTTTAAGCTAAAAGAGCCCACAGACTAAATATGTTAACATCCAATATTTATGTCTGTTGTGTTGAATTTAAGTGTGCTGACGTTTTAAATTGAAAGAAAGTGAAATCATGTCAATCAAGTGTAATGGTGTTAATTTAGTTGATTTATTCTAAATAAATGATAGTGTCTCTTTGACATATCAAACTAAGTTAACGTCTTTGTCACTTAATGGCTCTGTTTATTTATCCATCATAAAGATCACAGAAATATTGAATAAACTGAAAAAGAAGAGAATCCGTGAATTTACTATTCAATCTGAATAAGTAGATTAATTAAGGATAAAGAGGTCAGTATTAATATTGACCTCCACTTTAATTCTTACACGTACCTGTGTAAAAATCCCCAAGATCTGATCCATTATGCCCAAGGCAACTGAGTCCGGGTACACAGGCAAGAACCAAGCCATCACAAAGGCAAGCAGCGTGATCGGGTCTCAATTTGCTGCAGACAACTTCCTTAATTGTAGATAAAACCAGCAACCAGCTGAATCCAAAAAGCAAGAACCAGTTATCATAAATCCAATTAAATATGCGTCCTTTAGATCCACAGATGACAGCAGAGATAGACACGTCATCAAGTCTTCAAGTCGATGAGATATTGCGTGCGTGCCAACATGGCAATCGGCTCACCTAAAGCCTGTCTTCTCTTTGAAGAAATGTTATCAAATTGTGTAGAAGACCAACTGACCAAATAAGTCCATCGTTTTTTTTTTTGTTTTTTTTGTTCGGAAGATATGCAAGAGAGGCTCAGAAGCATTTTCACAGGCAGACAGAGCAGCAAAGCAAAGCGAGAAGGGAGAGGAGGAGCGTCTGTTCTCGGCAGAAGCTTAGAGTAGAAGTCTAGGTTTAAAGCCAGACTGGAATAACTCAAGGATAGCATGATCCTTCAGAAAGCACTTCAGCTGGGACTTGACTATTTTTTTTCCAGAAGTTTAGAAATAAATGGGAGTCTGGAGACAGGCCTGAAGTTGGATACGACTGAGGGGTCAAGGTTTTTTTTCTTTCCAGGAGAGATTGAACAAGCAGCATGTTTAAAGGTTTTTGGTATACGCCAGTGGATAAACTGCTATTCACATTACAATTGTTACTAGAACTGCCTTCTTCCACCTCCGTAATATCGCTCAATTTAGAAACATCTAAATGTGAAACAGAAAAAAACGGGTACATGCATTTGTCACATCTAGACTGGACCATTGCAATGGTTTATTATCTGGGTGTCCAAATACATCTTCACTTAATCCAAAATTCTGCAGACAGAGTTGGAGAGATCATATAGGGAGAGATAGGAGAGATCATATCTCTCCAGTTTTAGCTTCTCTACATTGGCTCCCTTCCAAATTCAGAATTGAATTCAAAATATTACTTCTAACCTACAAAGCTCTCAATAACCTAGCTCCATCTTATATTCAAGCAGCACGTGTGGCACAACTGGTAGAGCTGCTGCCTCTCAGCGAGAAGGTTGCCGGTTCAAATCCCGGTCCGGGGCCTTTCTGGGTGGAGTTTGCATGTTCTCCCCGTGCATGCGTGGGTTTCCTCCGGGTACTCCGGTTTCCTCCCACAGACCAAAAAACATGCTTGTTAGGCTGATTGGTGACTCTAAATTGACCCTAGGTGTGAGAGTGGATGGTTGTTTGGTGTGAGTGAGACAGGTCCCTCTTGTAAATGAGTCCCCGTGACTCAACGAGACTAGCCTGTATAAATAAAGGTTGAATTGAATGAATGAATGAAAAAAGCTCTTGTTGTTCCATGTTTTCCTAACAGAGCATTTTGCTGTCAACCTGCAGGCTTACTTGTGGTTCCTAGAGTTTCCAAAAGCAGAAAGGGAAGAAGATCTTTCAGTTTCAGGCTCCTCTCATGTGGAAACAACTTCCAGTTTCTGTCCATGAATCTGGCACATTGTTCATTGTTAAGACTGGGCTTACGACTTTCCCTTTTAATAAACCCTTTATGCCGGGTACCCACCTAAATTGTCAGAACGCTCCTGCCGCCCCCTTTTGGCCGCTTGTCACGGTCACACTGGGACACACTCAGACGCGTCTGATGACGCGCACTGGGGGGAGTCAGAGGAGGGAGTCTAGCTCGTTTTCCGGGTCAGTTGTTGTGTTTTCATGCTGCTGGCAGATAAAATCAGCAGCACGTGAGCCTCCTTACTACTGGAGTGGGTTTTCTACAAGCCGAACTGCAGCTCCGACAGTCTTTGTTGAGATTAAAATGTTTTTTTTTTTTATGTTTGGGGTGATCGTACACTGGAGCGGACAACAGCAACTGTAATAATGCCAAGTTTCTTACCGGAGTCTGGTTCCAATTCATGGAGGCTCGATGGGGTAAGTTTAAAAAGTCCAAAAAAAGTCCCATTGTCGTTGTGTAATCACATAGCAGAGGCTCTCCCGATTGGTTGTTGCGATACGTCGAGCAACGTCGAGCCGCAAAATATAAACTTTTCGATCCGACGCTGCTCAACGCGTAGGTTGGTTCGGACGCGCGCATGCGCGGAAAGGAACTGCCTCGTGCCGCTGCGCTGCTTTAAACACTCAAAACGCGCCGCTTCACGATACGCCGCGCCTCGACGCGTCTCCACATAGGCTTTGCATGTAAACCGGCCGCTTCCGCCGCCCGACACGGGTCCAGTGGGTAACCGCCATTAGTTAGGGTTGGCTTGTCATGCTACTATAGGCTTAGACTACTAGAGGAAAAATTGACCTCATTTCCTAAAATGAATTGTTAAAATTGAATAGTTTTTATTTGATGTATCAAATAAAAAATAAAATGTAGTTTTTATTTGATGTATCAAATAAAAACTACAAAATTTTAAGGTTTGATCTGTGTGAATTCCTTTTCTATAAACTTCAGTGTTGAGACTTCCATCTCTTTCCACGTTCACCGAACAGTCCAGAAAAGGCAGCTTGCCCTTGGCGTCCTCTCTGATGGACTGGATGTTGTGGTCCACTGAGTTGATTTGTCTGGTAAATGCTTCTACTTCTTTTGAATGGATTTGAACTCAAGTGTCATTCACTTGTCTGAACCAGTGGCTCAGTGTTGTTCCCTTGAAGGAGTCCATGACTCCCTGTTCCATTTTTTCTCCTCAAAATTGGCTACAATTAGTGACACTGGAGATCCCATGGCACAACAATACTTCAGTCTGTAAAAACTTTAATTGTACTTGATATAAGTTGTGGAAGTACAGAGGTCCATCAGTGTACAGACGAGGCTCAGGTTTAAATGGTCCTGTTGAAGTCAGTTTCTAGTGCCTCTTGTCTTTTTCATTTGAGTCTAAGTACATAACAAGGCCTCTTGTGTATTTATATAAAGTTTGGAACTCCAAAGACTCGAGACATTTTTTGAATCGGTAAAGCCTCCTGGATGGGAAGAGAAGCATCTTCAGCTACAAAAGAGAAGTCCAGCTGTTTTTAATTAATTAATTAATCAATTAATTAATTAATTTTTATTATTTATTTACCATGTTCTGGATGATTGAGAATCTTCAACAGGATGTGTGTAAATCTGCCTAGAGCAGGTCAGGTCAACCTCACAAACTGAACAAACTGTGCATGGGGGAAAACACAGATACAGGCCACCAAGACACCTGTGACCACTTTAAAGGAGTTACAAGCTTCAGCAAGTAAGATGAGAAACACTGTGCATACAGCAACTGTTGCCCGAGTTCTTCCCCAGCCAAAGCTTTATGGTAAAGTAACCAAGAGAAAACCACTTTTAAGAAAACTAAGATTGAATCTCAACTACAGTAAACTCTAATTTACTCTCTACTAGAAATCCAGTCAGCTATTTCAATGACTGTACTGTTCAGATTGAATCCATCCATCCATCCATCCATCCACTCATTATCTTTTACTCGCTTCTTCATTTTCAGGTCATGTGGGACACGTGTGCCCAATTCCAACTATCACTGAGCAAGTGTCAGGGGACAGCCTGGACAGATCTCCAGTCCATCACAGGGACACATATAGACAAACAAAATGCATAGGGACAATTTAGAGTTACAGATCAGCCTAACATGTAGGTTTCTGGAATGTGGTAGGAAACCATAGTACCCGGAGAAAACCCACGTATGAACAAAAAGAACATGCAAACTCCACCCAGAAAGACCCCTTGGCTGGGATTTGATCTGGTGACCTTCTTGCTGAGAGGCAACAGCTCTACCAACTGCACCACTGTGCCACACTCCGATTGAGTCCCATTTTTATATTATACAATCAAATGTATTAAAATTAATTTCAGTTCAGTTCAGTTACTAATCAATACAATACAGTCAGATTTAAATCCATCTACTGTATAGGCATATATTCAAACCGTTATCCACTTTTCCAATTAATGCAGTTTTGATTCAGTCTCGCATTTTGATCACGCACAGAGTGGTCAGAGCAACAGTGGAGAGAAAGAACTCAAACAGAAGATTTTAATCCAACATTCAGTCAAGTAATCTGGATGGTTTCTTTTCTTTGTTGTGCTGAGACGTTTCACCTTCCATCCAGAAGGCTTCATCAGTCTGAGGAAACACTAAACAAAACTGATTCTCCCCATACAGCCTATTCCTGAAAAACAAAACAAACAAAAAAACTGTTATGTCGGTGCTAAGATGGCCTCTGGGGCACACCCTCTCCCTTATTGACAATCATGTCAAACTGGTTCAAAACACCAAAGTTCATGCTCAATAAACCATGTATAAATTCCAACAATGCTCAGTGAGATCATCTGGACGGTTCCTTTTGTTTGTTTGTTTGTTTGTTTGTTTGTTTTGTGCTGAGACATTTCGTCCTCCACCCGGAAAGCTTCATCAATTAGAGGAAACATCAAACAAAACTGATTCTGCCTCAACAGCCTACTCCAAAGTGGAAAAAACAGTTATGTTGGTGCTAAGATGGCCTCTGGGGCACACCCTCTCCTGCGGTGCTCGCCCTCTCCTTTCATTTTAACCTTGCCCTTATTTTCTGATTTTATTGATTGATTTATTTTACAATAGTTAGAATTTGAGTAAAAAAAAAACAATAATAATAATTTAATGTTGCTAATAATTTCATGATTAGCTTAAGCTGTTACAAAACCTGATAAGTGTTGACTCCAGTAACTTTTGGAAACATGAACAGTTGTCTGTCTTTTTGATAACTGGATCATTCATTGAAAACTCCAAAGTACAAGGAGATAATAAAAATCCTAACAGAACAAATGTCTATGTGACATTGCACACCACTTCAAAGGAGTGTTCCTGGGAAGTTTCAAGTTGGCCCAAACTGGTGAACAGACCTAGAGGCTGAGGAAACATTGCCATCCACCAAACTGTGCCAGTAGTGTATCTAAAAAGAAAGATCAGAGCTGAACATTTTTGAGAACTGTGATTTTTATATGCTCACTTTCATTGTGTTAGTGCGTTTGTCCAACAAATATGTGCAATCAGCTTTGATGGCAACCTATTTGGCATTGACAAGTCTTCATTCCCACAGCACCATTGTTTGAACTAGTCGTTCAGATTTTTGACGTGTTTGTGAAACGTGTCCACGTCAACCTCCAAGAAATGCTGCTCCATCTGTTGCTCTCATTTGTAAAGCACCCATTTGTGGTTGTGTGTCCACTGCTGTGTTTAACAGAGCAAATTTCTTCTTTTTTTGTCTCTTAACAGTGCAAAGGGTTTTGACAGAATTTTGAGATAGTTCTTGAACAGTTGGTAACCTAAAAACACTTTTTGTAAAACTCAATTACAGACGTGAAAATAAGACTGTAGGGTTTTACATGTCAGGGCATGAAAATGGCCTGGTCTTTTCCAGGTTTTAGGAATATTCTTAAAACCTTATGTGGACAAAAACACACAACAGATTCCAACGTGTCATTATTTATTAAACCAAATCAAAGCCAGAATGGCAAAGCTGCATTTGAAAAGCTGAATCCACCTTTGTTGTTGACATGACTTTAAAAAAGTATCAGCCAAGTGCTACTGATCAATTGCATGTAAACAACTAATCAGCATCATGTGGTACATGTGGCATCCCTGTAAAAGCAGAACTTTAGTCAGTTTGTTGGTCTGGAGCATATACATGTGTAGTGATACAACCTTGACCTTGGGAACATTTCTCTGATCACTCTCAGTAATGAACTTTTTGGGAGTTACTCCTGAAGGGACAGTAATACTTTTATTACATTTATTTGAATCAAAACACATATTATTTCAGAAGAGACTTCCTTTTAATGTGTGTTAATTCAGAATTAATTCTGAGAATAACTTGTCATTGTTTGATCATGCTTTATGCTATTTCAAAATGTTGATCACTTCTTCATATGATGAATCAAACGGTGAAAGTGAATTAATATGTCAGACTGAACTCCTCAGTTTTGTTAGAAGTTAGAATACAGTTTTAATCAGTTGTTTTATGAAGCTGGCTCCAGTCTAATCTGTTTATCTCTCTTCATTCTAAACAACTTCTTATCTGTTCTAAAAAAAACAATCCTCTCCTATCCTAGTGACCTTCATGCACTCTGACTCCCTTCCAGTGGTTCGTTTGAACCAATCGGAGAGGAACAAGTCACTGATCTCAGATCCTTTCTAAAAAGTTATAAGCTTTACTGGAACTGGCAGAGTCGGTGGAGAAACTCAAGCCATGAGGTTCCCCAAAAGAGCTGAATGAACGCCAGTCACACGCTAAGGACGCGTCATTCAGTTAAAGATTTATAACATGCTTGTTATAAATCCATTTCAAGCTGTAAAAAGCTTCACTTTAGTGAGATTCCTTCAAAGGAAGCTCTTATCTTGAAACGCCAAACCGGGACCTGCGCCATCACTCCGTGAGGTTGACGCGGATCTCATGGAACCACTGCAAGATGGACACTGATCGCCTGTAAAACCATAGCAGGACATGCACGTAAGGCTGGACTAGTTTACCGGAGTTGAGACAAGAAAATCTTCACAAAGATAAAAGTCGTTGTTCATCGTGGTACGGAGTCTAGCCGACACCGGACCGGAGGATGTGCCGTTTCCTGGTTAAAACACATTTTAAGATAACGCCCTGACTCCATTTCCTTTCATCTTCCATCTTCCTCCTACTCTTAAACTTTATTTCTTAAGCCAGAACTAAGCTAAGAGCCTGCAGTATAAGTTATTATAAAACCCCTAACTTTATTCTGTTGTACCTAGAAGTTACGAACGCATGATGTCATCTGCTGAAGTAATTATAGGGAAAATGATCAACCAATCATGTACATATGTTGTGATGTAAGTTATGATTCTGTTAAATAAATGGTCCAGTCCTGCTGTA
Organism: Garcialebias charrua; assembly: GCA_038048925.1. Lineage (NCBI taxonomy): Eukaryota > Metazoa > Chordata > Actinopteri > Cyprinodontiformes > Rivulidae > Garcialebias > Garcialebias charrua. Next base: position 12,799 of record JBBPBX010084603.1, read on the forward strand.
CCAACATAAGTTAACATTTCATGTCTTTACATATCACCACCTAGTCACAGATTTATTGAATATTGAACTGAAAAAGAGAGAACTCGTTTAATTAATGATGTATTTTTGTGTCAGCCTAAACCCTGCCAATTTACATCTAAAATATAGGTAAATCAGTAAACTGATAAGTGTCTATATATTAATAATAATAATAATAATAATAATAATAATGAATTCAATTTATAATGCACTTTTCATTAGTGAAAATCTCAAAGTGCTACACACATTGAATGCTACACACATTCATACACCGGTAGCGGCAGACTACCATGCAAGGTGCTTTCCAGTCCTACCGGGAGCAACTCGGGGTTAAGTGTCTTGCCCAAGGACACAACGACACATGGTGTGGGAACCGGGATTCGAACCGCCAACCTTCCGATCGGGGGACGACTGCCATTACCACTACGCCACGGCCGCCCCATGTGTTTACACAATGCCAAGAAGGAAAGACATCAGCTATCTGTTGCTGTCAGTCAGTCTGGGAGAATCCATGCATACATTCATTACCTTCCATTTGTCCCAAAGTGGGGTCGCCAGGTATCAGCTTGAGCAGGGAGGCCCAGACATCTCTTTTCACAGCCACCTCTTTCAGCTCTTCTGGGAGGACTCCAAGGTGTTCCCAGGTCAACCAAGATATGTAGTTTCTCCAGTGTGTCCTGAGTCTTCCCCGGGGTCTCCTCCCAGTCGGACATGTGGTGCTTAGGAAGCATCCTTGCCAGATACCTGAACCACCTCAACTACCTCATCTCAATGTGGAAGAATGCAGTTCTACTCAGAGTCTCTCCTGGATAACTCATCTTCTCACCCTTTCTTCAAGGGAGAGTCCAGCTACCCCGTGGAGGAAACCATTTCAACCACCTTTATCTGCAATCTCATTATTTCAATCACTACCCAGAGTTCACGGCCATAGGTGAGGGTATGAACATAGACTGACCGGTAAACGGAGAGCTTTGCCTTACAACTCAGCTCCCTCTTCACAAGTGTAGTCAATCATTCTATGGTGAGAAACATTTAGGGCCGTTGCTACTCTTCCCAGGTGTTCACATCCTAGCAAATTCACCCCAGTATGAGATTGTGCAATGCCCATCAAAATTTGCCCACCAAAATAGTTCCAAATTCTCTCTGTTAGCCTGGGAATGCCTTGGAATTCTCACAGAAGAGCTGAAAGAGTGACTGTGGAAAGAGATGTCTTGACCTCCCTACTCAAGCTGCTACCCCCGCGATCCAACTTCGGAACAAGCTAAAGATAATGGATGGATGGAGGAATGGATGGATGGATGGAAAAAAAAGTTCAATTTCAGACTACAGGATTCACTTGCAGTACAGTATACGGGTCATGACAGTATTAAAAAACTAGAATAAATGTGACTTGTTTGGAATGGTTTCTACAACACAGCCTCTTTAATATAAAAACTATTTTGTAGCATAACGTAGCTTTGCAAAGTTGCATCTGAATGAATCACAAGTTTTCTGGAACAATGCCCTTTGGACAAATTAAACCCAAGTAGAGATACTTGACTACAGTACACTGTCCACTGTGTCCAGAGAGAAACAAACAGCTTATCAGCACAAATACCTCAAATCAACAGCACGGTGGTGAAGGAATGATGATTGTGGATTATTCTGCGGGTACAGGACCTAGGCACCCAGCAGTCATTGATTGGACAATGAATTCCTCTGTAAACCAAAAGATGTCCATCTTCTACCTCTTGTTCCTAATCAGGTCAAAGAGGCAACAGGTAGGTAACAGGTTTCTGAGAGAAAGACATCCCTCTCCTGAAACTTTCAAGCTTCTCCTGGGGGGACCTCAAGGCATTCCCAGGCCAGAGAGGGTACATAATCTTTCTAGTGAGTTCTGCATCTTACCCTAGCCTCTTACTCATGGGACATGCACAGAAAACCTCTAAAGGGAGGCGTCCAGGAGGCATCCTAAGCAGATGCCCAAATCACCTCAACCGACTCATTTTGATGGAGCAGTGGCTCTGCTCGGATTTCCCCCTGGATGACGGATTTCCTAACCCTGTCTCTAAGGCTGAGCTCGGCAACCCTATGCCAGACTCTCATTTTGGACCCTTCTATCCAAGATCTCATTGTTTCAGACATGATTCAAACCTTCAGACTATTGGTACAGGCTAGAACCAAGACAGATCAGTAAATCAAGAGGTTTGCCTTTTAACTGAACTCGTTTTTCATCACAACCAACCACAGCAGCACCCTCATTACTGAGGACAAGGCCTGCATCCGTCAATCCATCTCCTACTCTATTCTACCATCACTCATGAACAAGATGTCCAAACTCCTCTACCTGAGGCAAGGTCTCTCCCCTGACCTGGAGTGGGCAATCCACCCGATTCTAGAATCAAATTTTGATTTGATTTGATGTTTATTCATTCATTTTAAAATAACAATACAAGACAGTTTCATCAGATAC
>JBBPBX010084604.1:0-15267 GCA_038048925.1 Garcialebias charrua
GGACTTGTCCCAAGACAAGGATATCTCCGGTAGATTTTTGACCGGACCAATCAGAGAACAGAAGGCGGAGTTTTGAACGACGTCGACTGACGTCGTCATTCAAAATGGCTGCCGCCACGAAGGAATTTTCAATAAAACAAGGTAAAAAACTATTATTTCTCTGCTGATAAAAAATGTATTTCTTAGCTAACGTTATATCAGAAGTGTTCCTGAGCAATCAGAGAGCAGAAGGCGGAGTTTTGAACGACGTCGACTGACGTCGTCATTCAAAATGGCTGCCGCCACGAAGGAATTTTCAATAAAACAAGGTAAACTATTATTTCTCTGCTGATAAAAAATATATTTCACCGCTGACGTTATATCAGAAGTGTTCCTGAGCTTAACAGTTCCTAAATCAATTCACGAAATGGTCAAATCTGCTGGATTTAAATAGTTTCGGTTTGACATTTTCCAAACAGCCTCGGGTGCGCTACGAAAATAAATGATAAAAAATCGAATTTTATCTCAAATGTTTCATCTAGGCCAACAGTCAGTAAATTAGAGACATATAATTACACACTGGTAGCAGAAAAAATATCCACCGAGTGGTTTCTGAGCTTTTTATCTGAATAGCCTGGACCTCGCCAGGCTAAACTAACAAAACTCCGCCTTCTGTTCTCTGATTGGTCCATTCAAAAATCTAACGGAGAAATCGCTGTCTATGGGAGAGATGCCAGACCCTAGTACAAAGCGAAGTGAAGGACATGGGTCTGGTATCAACCAGGCTAGGTCTTAGCTGAACTTTCCCTTAATAAATTCACAAAATGTTCAAATCAGCTGGATTTAAAAAAAAGTAGTTTCGCCATGTGCACGCGTGCCTGTGGGGCGGCTTTAGTTCTTTAAAATTTAGCCAAATAAACGCTTAAAAAATATCTTTCTTAGCTGACATTATAGCACAAGGGTTCCTGAGCTTAACCGTTCCTTAATAAATTCACGAAATGGTCAAATCAGCTGGATTTAAATTGTTTCGCTTTGACTTCTTCCAAACCATTCTCAGCCCAAGTGATGGGAGGCCTCCCATCACTTAAGTCTTCCGTACGTACGCTGCGAAAATAAATTATAATTAAATCGAATTTTTGCTCAAATGTCTCATACAGGTCAAAGTTTGTAAATGACCACCAAGTAATTACGTTCTGTAAGTTTGATAAAAACCTGTCCTGTAGATCATGACTTATTTATCTAAATAGTATCCGTTTACGGTAGCTAACCACTAACAAACAATGATGCTAAAAGATCATATTTTTTTAGCTCTAAACATCTCCTGCAGTTAACAGTTTGTAAATGGCCACCTAGTTTTGACTTTCTGTAAGTTTGATAAGATTCTGTCCTGTGGTTCTTGACTTATCTTGCTAACAAACACAGATAAATAGTACCCGTTGCTAACAAACACAGCTAACAGTAGTTACCTCCAGAGCAGGAGGCCGGGCAGCGACAGAGTCAGTCCGAGCAGAGGAGGCTTTTTTTCGGATGGACACATCAGCTGGGAATGGTCGTGTACCCTAGCGGACAAAAGTGGTACTGCACCATTTTTTGCCAAAATGAAAAACGGTCATATTTGAGCCAAAGATTGGTCTAAAAATATGGGGAAAAAATCCATAAACAAGTCTCACCTCTCTATTAGTCGCAGGGCATGCAAATTAGGCAAAAAACTGCGACCTATAGTCTGGAAAATACAGTATCTATCTTGTCTAGCTTATCTATCTTATCTATCTATCTTACAGGTATCTATTTTTCTTTAATTTTTTCTTTATTTATTGGAGATGTTTTAAAATGGCAACAATCCACCTTTGTCTTGGCCCCACTCAGATCAGCCATTAGCAAGTTACTCCTGCCAGTCTCAGAAGACTATTTAACATTTAACTTGTTTAGGACCCAAAATATGACATCTAAAAAATGTGTTGTAAGAACTAATTTTACCTTTAGTTTGTAGTAGTTGCTTTTATAGTTTAAATGTATTGGAAAGTTGATGCATCACATTTCACTTAGCCCGTACTGTTAGAGATTTGCATGAAGAGGTCAAAGTATGAACTGTCCTTTATATGTATTTGCATTGCAAAAGTATTTTAATAATCACTGTTGCCTTTTCATATAAGAGTCAGGACCTGTGCAGTTGCTTTGAAATATGGAATAGTGTGTAGTGTGCATGTGTGCATGCGTGTGCATGCCTGTGAGAGAATCAACACTGCGGGCACTTACAGCCTCATCCAGATGGTGCTGCAAACAAACAGGGCTACACCGTAGGACCCCTCAATAGAACCGTCTAGACTGGTCCCTGACCAGACAGATATAGCCTCCCATCAACTTGGTGTTTGTCAGATTTATGGTAATGATTCTACAACAGTCTTCCTGTCAGTGACATCAAGATTTACAACTCTGACAACCACCCCACCCCCTGCCACACACATCCACATATGTACAATCCTCAACCCGAATGCTCTCTTTATCCTACTCTTCTACAAATGCACCGTCCATGGCCCCAGCTTTTATCTCTCTTTGCATCATTCTATTCTAAGACCCTGCATGCCACTGCACAGCTCTTGCCAACCCCTGTGTCTTGTCTATGAAACTCAATGCTATGAAATTACTTAGGTGTTTATGACAATGTGTTTAGTGCGAGGGCTGGAGGCATTAAGTCTTCTAGTCTTTTTTTTTTTCTTTTTCTAAAAGCATCACAACCCCAGCAGAAAGAAACGACCCACTCAGGGTGGCAAAACCACCCAAGCCCCCTCTGTCTGCCCAACAATAGTTTGTGTCAGGGTTTCCTGTTAATCCTCAGTGATGAAGCTTGAATGTTTTTTGGGGTGAGGGTTTTTGGAGCAGGGAGAGGTGTTGTTCAGAGAAGCTTGTGGACGTGTTACGTTGTGGCATGGTGGTGACTCTTGAGATACAGAGCAATGGAGGGGTAGGAGAGGACACATTATTGGTGGCGGAGTGCAAGCAGAGGACAGACATAGCCCAATGTATGTGGATTAGAGCGTGGCCCCCTCTTTCATGTCGGCGTTTTTGGGTGGTAACCTGATCTCTGGGATCTAGCACTAGTGAGCCCAGTGGGAAAGGCTTCCTGACAGATATCCCGTCCATTCTCAGCCCAAGTGTTTTTCCAAGGCTGCTTCTCTGCCTTTGATCTGGCCTCCTCCTCAGCCACACAGGGTCACAAGCTACCATGTCAGCCCAGATAGGACAGGGCGAACCCTGAGCTGTTTACTGAAACAGAGCGGCACAGAGGTTAGAGGTAGCAGGGTCTGCTGTTCAAATCATTCATAAAACGATGTCTTAATTGTTCTTATTGTTAATATAAGGTTACGCTTGCATCACTTGTCGTCAAAACAATAGCATAGCAGATAGCTTATTCGAAAGAAGTGTGCAGAACTCCATTTTTCCTATTTTTTAAAAGAACATTGTGTTCCCCTTAATAAAGCTGAATTGCTTTCAGGGATGTTATAGCATTTTATAAAAGTTCTGTCTTCTCAACTTCATAGCAATGTCAAGAAAAACAATAGTAGCAACATAATAAAATTCAATATGTTAGTTTTTCACGTCTTTTGAGATACATTTGTTTATATTTATTTTCCTTTTTTGAGGAGGACATTACAGCTATGTTCTTGCAGAAAGCTGGGGGGCGCTCTAACTTCACTGTTTAGCTTTTTGAAGTGTGTGTTTGTATGGGTGTGTTCCAGTTTGTCTCCTTGTCCAGACACCTTAGCGTCAGGGCAATAGTGTTGGAGCTCTGAAATGAGGGCCAGACAGACAGAAGTGGGATGAATGAATTGGTTAGTGGGGGTGATAGTGGAGAGAAAGAGGGGGAGACGGAGAAAGTGTATCTTGCTTTGGAAGGAAAGGGATGATGTGCCTGCAGAACAGTGACAAGCAAATCTGTTTTAAAACAGGGCTTTCCTTCCACACACACACACATACACACACACACACACACACACACACACAATGAATTGTTGCTCACATTATTGACACAAGCGAGAGTCTGCTTCACTGAAGGGGATGTTGGGCTGTTGCAGACAGTCGTATCTTATGTCCGTCTGTTTTATTTGCGTTACTTGGTCGTTATGTCTGTCCCAGCATGACTTTGTTGTGTTGCATTTGAAGCTGCTAAAATCGACAGCAGACATTTTCAGGATTCACTACATTTGTAATATTCCTCACAGCAGGATGGATGAACAACACTGACGCTTTGAACGAGTGGCGTGTGTCCCCTAAACGTTCCAGTGTACTCTTTCGCAGTGTGTGTGCATGTGCAGGTGATCTATTTTTAATGCAGGGTAATGAATGCCACCTGTTTACTGACAGTAACTGGTCATTGTTTGTGAAGCTCAGTCATTCTTGTTTTTTTAATCACCTGCAGCTACGCTTGAAAGCATCTTAAAGTTTTTTGTTGTTGTTTCCAATTTTTTTAATTTTGTCTCATTTTGCTATTGAAAGTTCAGAAAACAGTTCTATAATGCACAAAGTGCTGCCAAGCATCTCATAATTGTAAAGGTGGATAGAAACATATTAAAGAGATTTGTTTAAATGGTAAATGGACTGTACTTGTATAGGTTATATAGGTTTGTTGTACTTCTATCATATCAAGACACTCAAAGCGCTTTACACTAATCTGTGTCCTCATTTACCCATTCATACAGCACTCTACTAGATCTCTACAAAACTAATTGAACAAATCATTCTAAAGAGACTAATCTGTGCTTTATTGCATCCATACACCGGTGGGACACACATCGGAGGCAATGAAGGGGTTCAGTGTCCTGCCCAGGGACACTTTGGCATGTGACTGCTGGCGGATTCGAACCCCCAACTCTTGCATTGGAGGACGACTGCTCTAACCACTCAGCCGCAGCCGCCCTTGAACGTGCAGGTCTTAAATATGATTTGTATGGAAAAAATAAATAAACTGATGAGAATTTAGGCGGTATTGTGGAACCAGTGATGTAGTCCAGTGAGCAACCTTGTGTGTCCACATCTCTCACCCCTTCACAAGAATGGCATGCAGTGTGCCCTGCAGCCCCCCACCACATCGTCACTCACTGTACTCCACCATATTGTGTCCCACCATTCACCCCCCACCTAAACTGGCTTCAAAGCAGCAAATAACAACAACAACTGAAGGGAGGGAGAAGATGAATGAGGATGAATGAATGTAGCCATCCATCCCCCAGTTTACCCCCTTACTTTACTCCTTTCACCCCACCATGCTCCCCTCTGCGTTTTCCTAGCAGCCTGCCTTCCTGTATGTCCTTCCCCGCTGCGTGTTATGACTGTGGACGGTGTGTATTACACACATAGCTGTTAGCGCTGCTCTGTTGGGACGCCCATATAAAGGACTGTCATTGCCAAAGGTCAAGAGTGAGCCCTGCACGCAAGTGTTGTCCCGACACTTGGTCTGGAAAAATAAAAACGGCCTGCTTACCCATCAGTGTCCTGTGTCTGTCTCTGTAGTGGCTAGGACTATGAGAGACCAGTGTCTTGGGTGTCCTCTCTTTTTTTCATGCTCTCTTCTCTTCTTTCTTTCAGTAGATCTACTGTTTTCAGGATGTGGCATCTAGCGAGAAAATGATTGTTTGCTTCGTGGCACTGTTTTCACTTGTTAGCACTATGTCCGTGAGCTAGCTGCAAAAATTTAAAGGTGCTGGTACTCATTGGGGAGTACAAAATCAAGCATAGAAAAGGTTATCCTGAATTATATTACCGTATATGAAGCAATTTGAAAGCATTTACTCCAGTAGTTTATATATTTATATGCAGTTCTGAAATGTGGGTATGCATATGCACTCAGTATAAACAAAGTACTCAGCAGATGCAGCTGAATACCCAGCTGAAGCATAAGTCGTGTCTTTGACTTACATTAGGCTGGCTGTAGTTTGTGTATGACTGCATATCTGTGGATCTGCGGTGGAAGTTGTCTCCAGCTACAAGTACTTGGGTGTGCACCTGAATAACAACCTCAGCTGGAACAACACCACCAGCCTGATCAAGAAAGGTCATCACAGACTCTACTTCCTCAGACGGCTGAGACGAGCTGGTCTGGGAAGCTCAGTCCTCACCACCTCCTACAGGTGTGCAGTGGAGAGCATCCTGTGCTCCAGCATCAACGTGTGGCATGGAGGCTACACAGCTGCAGAAAGAAAAGCTTTGCAGAGAGTGGTGAAGGCTGCACAGAAGTCTGTTGGAGTCAGTCCCCCCACCATCACAGACATCTACACTTCTCTGCATCATGAAGGACCCCACTCACCCAGCACATACACTTTAAGTGTAGAACCACTAGACTGAGGAACAGCTTCTAACCTGAGGCTGTTAGACTCATGAATGTATAACAAGGATAATCGCATGTTGCTGCTGATCTGTTTCATGTTGCTGTGTTCATGCGTGCTCATCTGCTCACACAGACTCGTGTTCGTGTTGCTGTTCGGCTTAGTGTGTTATTTAGTTGATGTTTTTCTTAGTTCCTATCTTAGATCTTATTACTGTTTTTCCTTTAAATTTTATTGTTGGATGTAACTTGAGCCCCTCTGTACATAATCTCGTTCCACCACATGTACCCCATGAGATGATGTCCGAGACGTTTAGGTGGAGATATTAGAGGGAATTTATCATTATACAAAGTACATAAATGAAAGGAAAAAGAACGAGTAAGACAACTGACTAAAATAAATCAGAAATGTTCCTTACCATTTCTCAAATTTAAATGTGCATGAAAATATTGTGTATACTTTTTACCTTTAAGCTTCATGTGTAACCTTCCTTTCATGAGAAAGTTTATAACTTGTAGCAAGCTTGAGTCATTTCCTCTGGACGCAGATTCTTTGTAAATATTTTGATTTTCCCCGATTTTCCAGTAGCATTTTTAGACTGTGCTCACAACTATATTGGCATCATCAAAGTTATATTTGTGTATTCATTAGCAATAATATATCACTAATAATAACTTTTCATTAAAGACTCAACAACAACAGAAAAAGCTCTCCAGCCATGGTTAGGACGGCACAGTTTGGAACACGCTGCTGTGCTTCTGCCTTGTTTTCATCCTGTGGTGTCTCAACAGTAGCCACAGAATATGAGAGTGAAACATGAACTAGTCTGCTGCTGTGGTGGTTGCGGTTTCTCTCTAAGCCACATTTATTACCTCTAAAAATACAAAGTGGTTTTCCAAATAGGCCTAGTTCCTGTTCTGTCCAACTACATCTGTAAAACTTGTATCTGGGTGGATTATGATTAACTGACATGACCATCTGAGCCCTTCAGTTGGGGGAGAGCGAGTCCTGCAGCAACAATGTTCATGCCAATCTTTATAAAAATTCAAAAAGCCTACTTGATCCCTGGTTGCCAAGAAGCGTTATTATGTCACACATAAAAAGTCCTGACTTTTTTTATTTAAAGTTGGGATGCAGGGTCCATTTTTCTTCTTTCCGTCTTGCATCTTTTTCATCTGCAGAAAAGCAGTCTGGGTTTGTCCTAAATGATATAATGCTCATTTGCATAAAGCCTAGCTAATCTGCTTTCTCAATGCTGAGGTAATGTCTCAGCAAGTCTTTCAGGGAAGTAGGAAAAACATATCCACCAGAGGCAGCTAATCAATAAAGAATGGCAGACTTATTTAGCTGATTTTTTTTATATATATTTTTTATTTATTTATTATTTTGGCAGGAATATTTTTAACGCACACATAATAAGAGTTTATTCATTACGTCAATAAACAGTGAATTATAGCTGAGCACCATCCACTGGCACTTGATCCTATATGACACCGTAAGCAAGAGCATTCGACTCATTTACTGTAGATTGTATATTTTAAATACAGTCTCTGTTTCAGCTGTTTGTCTGGATGACTTTAGAGATTTATGGAGCTTGTCAAGAGGCAGATGGATTTGAGCTCTCAGTTTCAGTGACACAGCACACTGCCTCTCAAACCATCAGATGTGTGAGGGGGTGACAGGGCAGGGGCATGTCTTAAGGTAAGCAAAGGCCTTTCGACATATTTATTTTTCTCCTTTGAGGCTTTTGACCAGCTCTCCTCGTCAATCTTGTGCTGTCAAGGAGGGCCAGAGGTGGGAACTGCCAACTCTTTTTCTCACAGGGGCCACGGTGTACATGGGGACCCCGGGGTCAGGCCCTGGAAGCTCCTTTAGTTACTGTTGTGAAATCCTTTTTGTGCTCTCACATAGACAAGCGGCAGTCTCCGTTCTCGTCGTTTACACTTTTAGGGGTGAATTTAAAAAAAATCATCCAACGCAGTAAGGCTTCCTCAGTTCAGCAGTTTTGCCATGCACCAGACCTGAAGGGTTGATTAATTTTCTACAGAAAATGTTACATGTAGCTGCAGGGAGAGTAGGTGATGAGAGACTCGAGCAACAGGGAGAATAGAATGACAACTGAACCAAGTTTGTACATGTGTTCCCCCATCTGACACGCGTGTGTTTCTGATCTTGCCGTTTTTCTGGGAGAGGAGAATGTTTCCTGTTTAAGCAGACTGGTGGGTTCACGGAGGAGTCGGCGGGGGTCGGGTTCCCTTCAGCCGGCGTCTGGTTCTGCTGAAGCAGATTCCCCACATCTCCATCAAACAGCAGCTCCGCTTTGGCACGTCTCTGAAAAATGACCCTAGTGATCACCGTTGTTTTGGTGTCTGGGCCTTTAAACACGGTTTTCTGATCTGTTGTTGCCCTCGAGTTTGAAGGAGACAAACATAAAAAAGATTCTTGTTCTCGTTGCTGTGTTTATCCTAATCAAGGGTGCAGTCTTAACAAATACTGTAGTCCTTTTTTTGTTTTAAAACCAAATCTGGAATCTGTAGCAAACATTAAAGAACACATATGCTCACAATTTATTGAATGTTTTTTTGTTTGTGTCCTTTCAGCCCAGTCATTTGTACTTTTCGATGATGTGTTCAAGATTACAGACTTTATTAAAACAGCTGTAAACAGCTGGATCATAACTTTTCTCTCATTTGCATAATTGCTAATGCACAACCCTTGACATTTTTTTATTACAACTACAAGACATATTAGAAATCATGCTGATGCTGATCTGTTTTCTTGTTGCTGTGTTCATTTGTGACCATCTGCTCATACAGACTCATGTTCGTGCTGCTGTTTATAATGATGTTTTTCCACTACATTAGAGCTTAGTGTATTACTAGTTGATGTTTTTCTTAGTTAATTCTAGATGTTATTACTGTTTTTCTCTTGCATTTGTTGTTGGATGTAACTGGGACCCCGTGTACATAATCTCGTTTTCATCACATGTACCACATGCGGTGCAAATGACAATAAAGACACTCTGACTCTGACTGAAATAACCTGTAGTAGGATTTTTTTTCTCCACAAAATTGTTAAAAAGTGAATGTTTTCCAATAACCTTTATTTTTATAATTAAGTGCTGTCAGTGCTCTCACTACACAGACATGATATATATATTTGATTTTATACGTCTACCTTATAATGTTTTGCTAGTTTTTTGATACTTTGTTAAAAAAAAAAAATAGAAAAAAAAATATATATATATTTTGTTTTTTTCTCTCTTTTTGTTTTCTATTGTTTATTGTTTGTTTGTTTATTGTTTAATGAAATTCTATCACTGCTGTTCATTGTTCTTTAGTTTTAGCAGGTCGCTTTCGTAAATGAGCCCATGAGGTTCAAAAGATTTACCTGACTAAATAAAGGTTGAATGAATGAATGAATTAGACTTATGTAAACGACAAATAAATGTATACATAAAATTTCTTAAAACAGCCATCAAAGTGTTGACGCGAGCAGATACAAACAGTTCACTGGCACTGGTCCATCTGGGCTTATTTAAAAGAAGTCTTAGTGCGTCATTATAAGCCACCTTCAATCTATGAAGACTGGCTTTTTTAAAATTGCACCACAAATGTGCCGTATACAGTGATGTACAATAAGATCTAAACAAGTTAATTTTCACTTCATCAGAACAGAATGCAAACTTACGAGCAAGGATATTTGCCTGAGCATATATCATTCGAACCTGACGGTAAATGTCCTCATCATCAGACCGACGGTCTGTCAACACATGACCCAGATACTTTACTTCATTTGCAACATTCAATAAAGTCCCAGACAGCTTAAAAAGTGGAAATACACTATTTTTGTCCTCTTTAGTGCGACAAATCAAAATGAGACTTTTAGAGGGGTTGAATATGATATCATGTGTCTCACCATATGCTGAACAGACATGAAGCAGCTTCTGAAGACCAGCTGAACTTGGACTAAAAACCACTAAGTCATCAGCATACATAAGATGATTGATAATTGTATCTCCAACCATGCAGCCAGTTCTACACAGGTTTAGCTGCTTAGAGAGGTCATTCATATAAAAATTAAACAGTATAGGAGATAAAATGCTTCCTTGTCTGACACCATTGCTGACACGGAAGGATGCAGACACACAATTATCCCATTTGACCTGCATATTTTGGTTAGCATACCAATAGGACAGACATCTCACTATATATTTGGGCACACCAGCTTGGCATAATTTTAAAAATAGTTTTCGATGGTTTACACGATCAAAAGCCTTGGAGGCGTCTAAGAAACACATAAAAACCGTAGAATTTTTGTTATTATAGTTATTCAGTAATTCTTTTAGGCCATATATACATAGATCAGTGCCATGCTCGGACTTGAACCCAAATTGATTGTCTGCAGACATTACTATCTTTGCAAATTTTGGCAAAATAATTAATTCAAAGACCTTAGATAGTGTATTAGCTAGGGCAATAGGTCTATAGTTATCAGAGCTGCCAATTTTTCCAGCTTTGTTCTTAATCACAGGAAGAATAACAACATTCATCAAGGAATCGGGAAGAAAACCATGCATAATAAAACCAGTGAAACACAAGGCAAGAAGAGGGGCTACCCTTGAACTTGCAAACTTGAGATGTTCAGCTGAAATAAGATCCATTCCTATAGATTTATTTACAGATAGTTCTTCAATTGCTTGATAGACCTCATGTGACTTGATAGTTTCTGCAGTACTAACCTTGTCAACATGGAAGGGTTCACTCTGAACACAGGTAAATATCTTGCTGTAGTGGTGTTGCCAAAAATCTACAATCATATTTGCCCCAGAGGCACCATCGACAGTGCAAGGGAGAGTGGATTTATTATTTCCTATAGATTTAACCTCTTTCCAAAAGGCTTTTGTGTCCTTTCCTATAAGTTTTTTTGCCAAGGAATCAGCCCTCATGGTTTGCTCATTCCGTCTAATGAAGCGTAATGCATATTTGTATTTTGCATTAGACAGCTTTTTGTGTTCAAATATAGGACCATGCCTGGGTTTACCTGCTAGAGCCCAATTGGTAGTAGCTTCGCGGGCTTCACTGTGGTATTTAGACACGTATGTGTTCCAACCTGGTTTATTTTTAATCTTTACGTTACTTTTATTATAAGGCAGGCTAGCTCCCAGTAGTGCTTCAGTTATGTCAGAATAAAATTGAGTTATATCGGTTCTATGTCCAATATTAGAGCAGATGCAGTCTGTACAAGCAACCGCCTCTCTTGGTAGTTTAATGTCACATAACAAATGATCAGTTTGGGCATAGTAATGGTCTATTTGTTCCGCAGATAAAGAAGACCAGTCTATACGTGTCTGAATTTGATTATTGTTCACATTTACAGTTGCAGGTATATAATCAAATCTAATTGCCAGCTCGAAGGGGATGTGCTCAACAGTGGACACATTATATAAGATATTAATGTATACCAAAGCAGCATGAGCATCTGCTGTAGTGATACAATGGTCCAACCAAGACGTGGTATGCCAGGCTTCACTAATATAGGTGTAACTGTCAGTTGGCAAAAATTCTTTACTTGACAGTATTAGATTAGAATCTGTACAAAAATGATTCAAAAATGAATATTCATCTGAATGAAGAGAGCAATGTTGTTGTTTGTATTTCTTAGAAACATAGTAAGAAATTAGATAAACATTTGTCAGACTGTCGCTGACTCTGTGTCCAAGGAGAGGAAATGTGTGGAAAACATCAGACATTATTGCAGTCAAATATAACTTTAAAGAACAGGATTCATGGTGAGCCTGAAAGATGAATAATGGTCAGGGGTCATAGTTAGAGCAGTGCAACTTCATGCTACACTAATCAGTAGTCCCTTAAAGCTGGGGTATGCGATTTCTAGACCACTCTGGGACTTAGAAATATTTTCAGCGCAGAAAAGCATTCTGCTACCTCCCCCTCAGAGCTATATATGGCTCAGAGGGGGAGCCACAGTCCGTGCTTCTGCTGAATTTTAGTTCTGCTCCGCCCCCTGCTGTGTGTCTGCTCGGAGCGCTTCAATATTCTGTGATTATATGTTATAAAAACCTTTTAAAAATATTATAAAACCATGGAGCACTTGTCCAACAACACAAAAACCAGCAGAAATCAGCAAGGCTTCACGAAGCAACGTTGGACATGATTCAATTCGCTCGTGACTTCCTCTTTCTGTCAGCGCAGGTTTGGAATGTCTGGAATGCTCCGCCCCCACTACATGTCCTGTCTCTGCGCTGCGAAGTTCTGTGTTTATATGATAATATAACTGTTTAAAAAATATAATAAAACCATGAATCACTCGTCCAACAACACAAAAAGACCCTGTAATCAGCAGAGCATCACCAGCCAATTTGGACATGATTTAATTCGCTCGTGAGTCGTGACAAATCCATTTCCTCATTCCTGTGAGTGGAGGATGAAGCGATCACTTGACTTTTGGCAAAAAAACTAAATAAAAGTCCAGCTCTGGGATGAAGAAGGGATATTTAATACATTTGTGTCACATAAAAAACAGTCCTGCATCGCTTTGCAATCCTTTGAATGAGAACAAGCCGCGGCGCTGAGGCTGTGACAGGCGGGGACGTGGGTTGGGGCGTTTTTATTGGCTGGTCAGTGTCCGGGTCACTCTGTTTTTTCAGTGTTTTTATAAATGCTGATAGAGAAGCAAGGGGACTATAGTTTTTTTTCAGAGATTACTTTGTCTAACATCAGTCTGTCAGTAGATCGTGACAGAGTGAAGAAATATGTTAAAAATATATTGTTTGAAAAGTTACAGAATACATTACAATGTTACATACCCCACCTTTAATAAGGCTTGGCTGTGTGTTCCCCAGTAAGTACTGCATAACTACCTATTAACTCCTGATAAGTTCCTGATTCATTCCTGAGGTGTTCCCTAGTAATTAATCAAATTTTATGTACCTTATTGTAAAGTGTTACCAAAAATGTGAACAAAAACTGGGGATGCTCCGATCAGGTTTATGCTGCCGATCGCCGATGCCAATCACATGGATGGGTGGCTGTGGCTGAGTGGTTACTGTAGTCGTCCTCCAATGCAAGAGTTGGGGGTTCGATTCTATCAGCAGCCGCATGCCGAAGTGTCCCTGGGCAAAACACTGAACCCCTCATTGCCTCCAATGTGTGTCCCATCAGTGTATGATTGTGACAAAGCTCTGATTAATCTTTGTACAGATCTAGTAGAGTGCTGTATGAATGGGTCAATGAGGCACAGATTGTGTTGTAAAGAACTTTGAGTATCTCAATAAAATAGAAAAGCACCAGTGCTGGGCAGCGCTAATCCAAAAATCAGTTCCGCTATTTCTAAAGCACTTATTAACTTATTTTGGTCCGCAATTTCAAAAGCGCTTATGTATTAGCAATGCTAGCAGACGCTAATGCTAATGCGCTAACATGCAAATGGCGAACTACTTTTTTTAATCCAGAAGATTTGACCATTTCGTGAAACGGTCAAGCTCAGAAAAACCTTGTGCTCTAAAGTCAGCTAAGAAATATATTTTTTCTCAGCAAAGAAATAATTGTTTTTACCGTGTTTTGTTGTAAAGTCCTATGCTTCTGTGGCCATCGCGGCCGCCATTTTGAACAGGGTAAATGGCAAACTACTTTTTTAAATCCAGCAGATTTGACCATTTCGTGAACTGGTTAAGCTCAGAAAAACCTTGTGCTATCCACCTTATTTTTGATTTTGCGCCACTACCCATAATTCATAGCGGAAGCCGGGAGTGTACTTCCGCCCGCGGTCCCGCGCTGTTGTTTACCGTTGTGGTGTAACACTAGCTAGCGATTTAATTTTTCAAACACAAGTTTCCTTTACCTGACGTAAATGGCAGCACATCAGAGATGGATACATTCCAAGGATGTTTTAAAAAGCTGCGAAGATAAGACGTTAACTGTGTCTCACCTGTCACTGCTCAGTCCGTGAGCAATGACAGGTGAGGCACAGTTAACGTCTTATCTCACTGCTCACGGACAGGCTGACTGGACACTGTGGAAGGTACATCACTTATTTGGATATCAGAATATTTAGATCACAGCCAGACATTAATATAGTCAGAGTTCAAGTCTGTGCTATGAATGAAAGCAGACATTTAATAGAAAATTGGTTGAAAATGTCACAAGTAACATGTACAAAGTTGAAACACATGCTGTTTAATTAACAAGATTGATGATAAAGTAGTTCAATATTTTCTGTAATCTTCAAAGACAAGATAATATGAAATATGTACATTGTTGTTTTGAGAAAATCGTGTTGCCATTTAAAGAATAACCTGTTACATTGTGGTTGAATAAAACAAAAAAAGAAGTAATTTTTCAGTTTATTGCATCATACATAAGCTTTTCAACAAAAACATTCATGGTATAGAGTATATATACAAAAGAGAAACAGAAATTATTTACTCCATATCTAAAAATTTCTGTGTTAATGTAATCTCTCAGGTCGTAGAATCTTCAATCACATCAGTCTCCCAGGAGATGGATGGAAACTCGACTTGGTCCAGAAGTTTTGTGTAGTCGTAGACAGCAACAAATGAGTTAAAATAAAATCTTCTATAAATAAATCTGCTGTTCATTTACATTTGTTCTTTTTGTTGTTATTTTGATAATTAAAATACACTGTTCAATGTCTAATAATGTGAAGTAGTTTCATTGTGATGTAACCCGTACCACTCATTCTAATACACATAAATAAAAACTAAACGTCTTGTTCTTTGGCCGGCCAGTGTAGTGTTTTTATTCTTAGACTTATACTTAGATCCTCTTGCTCTCGAGAGCGCATTGGGCGTGTTTTTATTCACATGTGCAAAACATAAAAATATTAATTTTGCTTATACATTTTCATCATCCAGGAAACTGACAAAGTTCAGAATAAAAGCTATAATTATAAATTTAAAACAGTTGAAACTGAATACTGTACAATATGA
>JBBPBX010084605.1:0-15267 GCA_038048925.1 Garcialebias charrua
TGGGAGTGGTTTTACTGGTGTGAAAGTGAAGCTGCACACTCACACTGACAGAAGCCGGAGTTCTTGATGCGGCTGAGAGGATAAACGCTGTCGTAGTGGTTCCCGTTCAGAAAACACAGCCGCACCTGGACGGAGGAGAAGAGCCGAGTCAGCGTTTTCACACACGCCGCTCGTTTCAAAGTGAATTCTCAGGTTTTAGTGTAAAAGCATCAGTTACGGCCTCGTTTTAAAAACATCACCACAACATGGAAGAACTTCAGAGGATCCATTTTTATTTGTTTTCAAGTCTTCCACAACTTCTTTGACTGCTACTATTAAAACAACAAACCGTCTTAAAATTAAGATTTTTTTATTTTTTTAAACTTGGACTTAAATAAAAACGTTTTATTTTGGATCAACGTCTGAACAAAGAACAGTACAGTAAACCCAAACTCCTGAACATAAACAAAGAGTTCATAAACCCCGAACCCCTTAAACAATGAACCATAAATAAAGGTTAATTAAATAAAGTTACCATTAAAGGTGTTGACTGTAAAAACATTCTGACCTTGTCCTGGAAGTTGTTGTCGGTGATGTTGACGGCAGGTTTCCCGGGTTCCTGGAAGATCTGAAAGTCCCTCCTGAAGGAAAACACAGAGAGAACATGTGAAGCTGGGACGCTTCGTCTGAAACAATAAACCAGGTTCTGAACACGACCCACTTCGTGCAGGACGGGTCCATACGAAACATCCTCAGACAAATTACCGTATTTTCTGGTCTATAAGTTGCACCTTTTTGCCTAATTTGCATGCCCTGCGACTTAATGGCTCTGAATGGACTTGCACCTCTGTACATCTCAGAACTTTTCAAAGTCCACCAGCCCGGCAGAGATTTACGATCTGCCAGTCAACACCTGCTGGAGGTGCCTCGCTCAAGGTACAAACAATGGGGAGACCGGTCATTTTCTGTTGCCGGCCCAAAAGCCTGGAACAGCCTCCCCCTTGAGCTGCGTGCCACCTCTGATCTGACTCTGTTCAAAACCAGACTGAAGACCCACTTGTTCAAAAAAGCTTTCAGTGTGTAACTTTTATTACTTTTGGTATTTTAGTATGTAGCATTTTTTATTTCCATTGCCTTCTTTTATTACTGTTGTTTTTTATTCTATTTTCACTGATTTATTGTTCCAGTTTATTCATCTTTTTATCCTGTTAAGCACCTTGGTCAATGCAAGGCATTGTAGGAAGGTGCTATACAAATAAAGTTTATTATTATTATTAATAATAATAATAATAATAAAATTTATAACGCACTTTTCATTAACAAAAATCTCAAAGTGCTAAATATATGCACTTATAGAGAGGTGAGACTTGTTTATGGATTTTTTTCCCCATACAGGTATTCCCCGATTTACGAGCGAGATCCGTTACGAGGCGCTCGTAAACCGGAAATCTCGTAATTTGGAACGGTTGCCATGTCTCTCGTAAGTCCGAAATTTCGCTCGTAAATTGGAACGGTTTCGCTAGCGCGACTAAAAACACTCTATTTTCATCCAAAAACTGCTTATGAGTGCATAAAAATGATCGGAAACGTGTGTCCATATGCTTAGCTAACTAACTGTGGTGAAAAAACACATGAAAACTCAGTATTTTTTGCGTTTTTTCCAAAAATTCGCCAGCTCGTAAGTCTGGAACCTCGTAGATCAGAGCGCTCGTAATTCGGGGACTACCTGTATTTTTAGACCAATTTTTGGCTTAGATATGACCCGTTTTTCATTTTGGCAAAAAATTGTGCAGTACCACTTTTGTCCGCTAGGGTCCACCAACCGTTCCCACCTCACATGTCCGACGGCAGCCTCCTCTCGTTGGACTGACTCCGTCGCTGCCTGGCCTCCTGCTCTGGAGGGTTGAACTACTGTTAGCTCAGTGTTTGTTAGCAAAAACGGTTACTATTTATCTAAATAACTCATGAACTACAGAACAGATTTTCTTTAAACTTAAAGAAAGTAATTATTTGGTGTTCATTTACAAACTGTTAGCTGTTGGAATTGTTTGAGCTAAAATTCGATTTATTTACAATTTACTTTCGCAGCGCGCGCGCGACCGTTTGGAAGACGTCAAAATGAAACAATTTAAATCCAGCAGATTTGACCATTACGTGAATTTATTAAGGAACGGTTAAGCTAAGACACATGTTTGCTATAATTTTCAGCAAACAAATAATTTAAAAAAGCTAAGTCTGGTCCTCTGGACATTCAAAAAATAAAACAAAACAAAGCAAAAAAAATGTAGAAACGTTTCGTCTTTCGTCCGAAAGACTTCCTCAGTCTGAGTTGCTGTGTTCAGCTCAGTCTTATAAATAGCACCCTCCCACAGTGGATCAACCAGTTGGCTGATGACAGCCTGAAACCAGCTGCTCACATGATCAAGGAGGGCCATCAGCCTAACAATGGATCATTAGCACCCTGATGGTTGTTTGCTATTCACAGAGGGCTGAGTGATACTAGCAATAACAGCATTGTAAGAGGGAGACAGTTGAACCCGGAGGCCTCCACCCCTGTTTAATGATGGACGGTTTCTTTTCACAAAGATGGCCTCCTTTACTCCTCTCTCAAACCATCGTTCCTCTCTATCAAGGATGTGAACATCTTCATCCTTGAAAGAGTGACCGCTGGCCTGGAGATGAGTGTAGACTGCAGAGTCCTGACCTGATGATGTTGATCTTCTGTGCTGGGCCATCCTTTTGGCCAGTGGCTGTTTAGTTTCCCCGATGTAAGACTGATCACAGCCCTCCTGACACTGAACAGCATACACAATATTACTCTGTTTGTGCCGGGGGACTGGATCTTTGGGATGAACCAGTCTTTGCCGTAATGTATTTTGGGGTTTAAAAGCCACTGGGACGTTGTGTTTAGAGAATAAACGTCTCAATGTCTCTGAAACTCCCGCAACATACGGAATGACCACTGGTCTGGGTCTGGGTTCCTTCTTTTCACCTGATGGCTGGCTGGAGTCCTGTTTGGGTTTCTTCTCTGCTTTCAGGAAGGCCCAGTTAGGATATCCACATTTCTCTAGAGCCTGTTTTGTGTGTGATTTCTCCTTCTGTCTGGCTCCTGAGTTAGTGGGGACGCTGTCTGCTCTGTGGTACAGAGTCCTGATGACTCCTAACTTGTGCTCCAGAGATGAATGTCCAGAGGACCAGACTTAGCTTTTTTAGATTTTTCTACCTGGATTATTGAGCATGCATCAGAGCAAACAAATAATTGTTTTTACCGTGTTCATCTTGTTAAAAGTCCTTCCGTGCTCGCTTCTGTGGCCGCCATTTTCAGCAGGGCAAATGAGGCGCTGACGCGTCGCGTAGCTGTGACGCATAATAGATGCGACTTAAATAGAGGTGCGACACGTTTATGGGTTTTTCAAATTTATTGCCAATAATTGAACAAAGCGACTTATAGAAAGGTGAGACTTATCAGGACGGAAAATACGGTACTCCTGAAGTTCAGGTCTTCTACCAGGAAGCTCTTCAGAAACAATCCTCTGTACAGTAGTTATTTCTTAGAACCGAGTGAAGGTTTAGGCATTGTTCTCTCTGTTCAGGTTTCAGCAGCTCGTTCCTCAGCTTCTGTTTCAGCAGTTCCTTTATCCAAACGTTCGGCTCATTCAGGACCTGCTCTGACTTTCTGTTCAGCTTCTCAGACACGTTTTCTTACTGAAACGGAACGAAGCTCTCAACACCTCCTTCAAACGCTTCGTGCCGTTTACAACCTTCTCGTTTCACATTTCTAGCTTCTTGTTAGACGTCTAAGCTAGTTCAATCATCTGGACAGTTCCGTTTTTTTGTTGAGACGTTTCGCCCTCTATCCAAAACAGGCGAAACGTCTCAACAAAGAACGGAACTGTCCAGATGACCTGACTGAACAGTGTTGGCAACAGCTGCTGTTTGAATAAATCGGACTTGTTTTGGATCCAGAAACCTTCAGTTTCACACAACGAGGGCTGTTGTGAATGAACGGATGAGCCCCAGTAGAAAAGACGTGGGTTCATTAAAAAAATGTGTTGTGTGGACGGGACCCGTTTTTCTCGCAGGCTTTCAAACTGAAGAAGTCTTCTGGATGAAAAACGTTTCAACAAAGAAGAACCCGTCCAGAGGACCTGACTCAACCTTGTTGAATTATTGAGCAGTATCAGGACTTCTTCTCGTAATTTGACCTTTTAACCTCTTTTCAGCTACTTTTTAAGCCAGTTTCAGTTTTTTTCCCTGCACATTTCAGTTTCTTTATTTCACCTCCATCTTCTAGCACTTATCTGAAGTTGGGTCGAAGAGGCTCCACTCCCCTGGACGACGGAGCTCCTCACCTCGTCTCCAGGGCTGAGCCCAGTCACCTGACAGAGGAAGCTCATCTCAGCTACCTGTGTCCAGCACATCGTTCTTTTGGTCATGATCCAAATCTCATGACCACAGGTGAGGACTGGAACGTAGACCGACCAGTAAACAGAGAGCTTTGTCTTATAACTCGGCTTTCTTCACCACAGCAGACCAAAGCAATGCTCTCATTACTGAAGATGAAGCCCCAACCCGTTGATACATCTCCTGCTCCATCCTACCATCAAGTTGCCCAGATACTGGAACTCCCCCACCAGAGGCAAAGCCCCCAACCCAACGGTTGCATTTCACCTGTTTCTGGTGGAGAACCAAGGCCTCAGACTTATGCTGGATCCCCACCGCACGCATCTCGCGCAGCCGAAACAGCCACTTTACATTGTAGTCTATGGGGACGCGCATCTTGGAGCAGCGGGTCGTGTCGCGACGCATCTACAGCATACAAGCAGCGCGAAAGTGAGCAGCAGCTGTTTCCTACTCCCGCGTCGCATCCGAGCAGCGACTGTGGAAGCACGGAATGCCGTGCTTCCACAGCTCGCTTCAGCTCGCTGCTCAGCAGCAAACAATCAGGACCAATCAGGAGAGACTCTGCCATGTGATCACGCAACGACGACGGGACGGAGTAGGTGGGCACCGCGCGAAACGTTGAACAGACGAAACAAATCCCGCGGTAAACATGGAGGAGAAACTTACAGCAGGTCGTCAAACTGGGCGCGGGTGACACGGAAGTACCGCTGAAAGCGCTCCTCGTCTGCGCGCAGCTCCTGGATCAGATGGTGAAATTCACCGAATTCATGACGCCTCTCTAATGTGGGGTGAATCCAGAATCGTCGTTGTGCACGGCGTCTGCGTGTTGCTGCTTTGTAGATTAAGTACAACAAGGCAATTCTTCGTATTGCGTCCGCCATTTTTCTGAGACCGGAAATAAACAAACACCGGAGCGGAAGAGGACCAACACGCTCCTCCTCCCACTGCAGACGCGTTAGATGAGGACAGTCATCTGTTGACAAGCAGCCAGTACAGTGCGTTTGGAGATTTTTGGAAGCGCAATATGCTTTAGGTGAGGATGAGGCATTAGAGGAAAATATTCTCATCCCAGCTGCGAACCGCCCCAGTGAAGGTCTTGGCCTGAAGACGCCAACAGAACCACATCATCTACATAAAGCAGAGGAGACCCTGAGGTTCCCAAACCAGACCCCCTCCTCTCCACGACTGTGCCTCAAGATCCTCTCCATGAAAACCACAAACAGGATCGGAGACAAGGGACAGCCCTGACAGAGTCCAAACCTGGACTGAGCAAGACTTTGTGCCAAGAACGTGGACTTTGGCTCAACAAGGACTGGACAGCAGGCAATCCATACTCCTGAAGGACCCCCCACAGAACGCCTCGAGGAACACAGGCACAAGTCGTCTTCAGTTCCACAAAACGTAGACTGGAGAGGAAAACTCCCATGACCCCCTTAGCAACTCTGCAAGGGTGAAGGTCTGGTCCACTGATCCAGGATCAGGACAGAAGCCACGCTGTTCCTCCTGAACACCCGGGAGTAAACTTCCCTGGGCGAGAAGTGTGACCCCACGATAGCTGGAACACACTCTCTGGTCCTCTTTCAAAAATGGGAACCACCCCCCTGGTACTGTCCCTGTCCTCCATGTGACTCTGAAGAGACGTGTGAACCGTGACAGCCCCACAACATCCAGAGCCTTCAGCATCTTGGGGCAAATCTCGTCCACCCCTGACACCATGCCACGAGGAGCGTAGACTTCTTCAGTGACCTCTGCCATGGTAATGGACTTGTCTTGTCCCCCTCAGTCCTCAGACTCTAAGGTGGACATGATGGGTGAATTAAGGAGATCCTCAAAGTGCTCCTACCACAACTCAGCATCTTTCTTCTTATATTCAGCAAATTCTGCTTAGTGAGGCATTTTCTACACATTTCAGCTGTTTTTCTGCTGCTTTCAGCTCAAGTTTTCCTGCTTTCAGCTCGTATTTTCTGCTTTCAGCTCAAGTTTTCCTGCTTTCAGCTCGTATTTTCTGCTTTCAGCTCATATTTTCCTGCTTTCAGCTCGCATTTTCTGCTTTCAGCTCGCATTTTCCTGCTTTCAGCTCGCATTTTCTGCTTTCAGCTCACATTTTCCTGCTTTCAGCTCACATTTTCCTGCTTTCAGCTCACATTTTCCTGCTTTCAGCTCACATTTTCTGCTTTCAGCTCACATTTTCCTGCGTTCAGCTCATATTTTCCTGCTTTCAGCTCGTATTTTCTGCTTTCAGCTCTAATTCTCTGCTTTCAGCTCGTATTTTCTGCTTTCAGCTCACATTTTCCTGCTTTCAGCTTGTATTTTCCTGTTTTCAGCTTGTATTTTCCTGCTTTCAGCTCGTATTTTCCTGCTTTCAGCCCATATTTTCCTGCTTTCAGCTTGTATTTTCCTGCTTTCAGCCCATATTTTCCTGCTTTCAGCTCACGTTTTCCTGCTTTCAGCTCACGTTTTCCTGCTTTCAGCTCGTATTTTTCGGCTTTCAGCTCACGTTTTCCTGCTTTCAGCTCGTATTTTCCTGCTTTCAGCTCACATTTTCCTGCTTTCAGCTCACGTCTTCCTGCTTTCAGCTCGTATTTTCCTGCTTTCAGCTCGTATTTTCCTTCTTTCAGCTCACATTTTCCTGCTTTCAGCTCACATTTTCCTGCTTTCAGCTCACGTCTTCCTGCTTTCAGCTCGTATTTTCCTGCTTTCAGCTTGTATTTTCCTGCTTTCAGCTCACATTTTCCTGCTTTCAGCTCACGTCTTCCTGCTTTCAGCTCACGTCTTCCTGCTTTCAGCTCGTATTTTCCTGCTTTCAGCTCGTATTTTCCTGCTTTCAGCTCACATTTTCCTGCTTTCAGCTCACACTTTCCTGCTTTCAGCTCACACTTTCCTGCTTTCAGCTCACATTTTCCTGCTTTCAGCTCACATTTTCCTGCTTTCAGCTCGTATTTTCCTGCTTTCAGCTTACGTTTTCCTGCTTTCAGCTTACGTTTTCCTGCTTTCAGCTTACGTTTTCCTGCTTTCAGCTTACGTTTTCCTGCTTTCAGCTTACGTTTTCCTGCTTTCAGCTTACGTTTTCCTGCTTTCAGCTTACGTTTTTCTCGTATTTTCCTGCTTTCAGCTCGTATTTTCCTGCTTTCAGCTCACATTTTCCTGCTTTCAGCTCACATTTTCCTGCTTTCAGCTCACATTTTCCTGCTTTCAGCTCGTATTTTCCTGCTTTCAGCTTACGTTTTCCTGCTTTCAGCTTACGTTTTCCTGCTTTCAGCTTACGTTTTCCTGCTTTCAGCTTACGTTTTCCTGCTTTCAGCTTACGTTTTCCTGCTTTCAGCTCACGTTTTCCTGCTTTCAGCTCGTATTTTCCTGCTTTCAGCTCGTATTTTCCTTCTTTCAGCTCGTATTTTCCTTCTTTCAGCTCGTATTTTCCTGCTTTCAGCTCGTATTTTCCTGCTTTCAGCTCACATTTTCCTGTGTTCAGCTCACGTCTTCCTGCTTTCAGCTCGTATTTTCCTGCTTTCAGCTCGTATTTTCCTGCTTTCAGCTCGTATTTTCCTGCTTTCAGCTCGTATTTTCCTGCTCAGCTCACCTTTTTCTGCTTTCAGCTCACCTTTTTCTGCTTTCAGCTCACCTTTTTCTGCTTTCAGCTCACACTTTCCTGTTTTCAGCTCACCTTTTTCTGCTTTCAGCTCACACTTTCCTGTTTTCAGCTCACATTTTCCTGCTTTCAGCTCGTATTTTCCTGCTTTCAGCTCGTATTTTCCTGCTTTCAGCTCACACTTTCCTGTTTTCAGCTCACATTTTCTTGCTTTCAGGTCGTATTTTCCTGCTTTCAGCTCACACTTTCCTGTTTTCAGCTCGTATTTTCCTGCTTTCAGCTCGCATTTTCCTGCTTTCAGCTCGCATTTTCCTGCTTTCAGCTCGCATTTTCCTGCTTTCAGCTCGCATTTTCCTGCTTTCAGCTCGCATTTTCCTGCTTTCAACTCGTATTTCCTGCTTTCAGCTCGTACTTTCCTGCTTTCAGCTCACGTTTTCCTGCTTTCAGCTCACGTTTTCCTGCTTTCAGCTCACGTTTTCCTGCTTTCAGCTCACGTTTTCCTGCTTTCAGCTCACGTTTTCCTGCTTTCAGCTCATATTTTCCTGCTTTCAGCTCGTATTTCCTGCTTTCAGCTCGTATTTTCCTGCTTTCAGCTCACGTTTTCCTGCTTTCAGCTCGTATTTTCCTGCTTTCAGCTCGTATTTTCCTGCTTTCAGCTCGTAATTTCCTGCTTTCAGCTCACGTTTTCCTGCTTTCAGCTCGTATTTTCCTGCTTTCAGCTCGTATTTTCCTGCTTTCAGCTCGTATTTTCCTGCTTTCAGCTCGTATTTTCCTGCTTTCAACTCACGTTTTTCTGCTTTCAGCTCGTATTTTCCTGCTTTCATTAACAGTTTAGCGACAAAACCTTTTCAGATGGTTTCAAGTTAAAAAAATCATTCAGCGAGAAAAATCCACTGCATTTTCACAGGAACTGATTTTCCTCTAGCTGTTTTTGAAACGGATCATTTTTCACTGTCAGCTGCGCCGGGGAAATCCCTTCATATAATGTTTGACTTCATTGTGAAACTTGGCGATTCTCCTTTTCATGCCGAACATTTCAAAGAGCATTAAAAAAACATTAATAAAGTATTTAATCCTGTGAAAGTCATGTTGTGTTAGTTATTTAAATAATTAAAAACACACTTCATGTTTAAAAAGAAGTAAAATGTTCGCCTCACTTGTAGATGACAGCCAGCGCGTTTATCTCCACCTCTCCGACCCATTGCTGGTAAAAAAAAAACAAAGTTTAGTTTTATTTGATGACGAGTTTAATTAAAAATAAAAAGGATGTGCTGAGGTTTTACCTGCGGGTCCTGGAGCTTCAGCAGATACTCCTCAAAGTCTCCTTCAATAAACTGAAAGAGACGAAACGCAGCGAGCTTCAGAGCAGGAACGAGGAAAACAACTCCGCATGTTAAACGTCTTTCATTTCAAGTTACAGATTATAATAAAATTTAAGAAGTTTTCTTTATAAACAGAGTCAAATCCAGGATTCTGTTTCCAAAGGACGTTAAATAAAACTGAATAAAGAAATTGTTTTGTCCACCAGAAACAGCAAAAATCACGTGAAACTCTCATTTTGCTTCTTTGGAGAACAAAAATCTTTAAAATAAACTTTTTAAAAACATAATCCAGATATCTTAAACCTGCGTAAAGTTCAGTTTGAGCTGCAGTCAGATTAAATAAATAAAACACACCTGGAATAAAAAAAAGATCTTAACAGTTAAAACTCAGAAAACCAAAATTATAACCAGCTCAGACTTAAAACTTTTAGACAAAATAAATCTCAGTTCACTAAAGCAGCAGTTCCGAACCCTGGTCCTTGAGGAACACCATCCTGCATGGTTTAGTTGTTTACCTGATTTGAATGAACAGGTGATGTAATTCAATCACTGAATCAGATGTGTCGGAGCAGAGAAACATCTGAAACATGCAGGATGGTGTTCCTCAGGGACCACAGTTGGGACCACTGCAACTAAAAACAAACCTTTTTTAAATATCAAACTAAAGAAACCCAGAAGAAACCTCTCGGTGTCGATGGTTTGGTTGTTTTTGAAGCCTTTGCAGCTGAAAGCAGAACAAATGAAGCCTCGCTCGCCTCAGACCAGTCTGACCTAACCGCTGCCCCAAAGAACCAGAACCCTTCATGATGACCCGTAGAAACCGGGTCGGACTCGTGTTTCAGTTGATCTGCTTTGATCATAAAAACTAAACAATTCATTTTCAGATCTGACTAAACATCTTTAAGACGTTTTAATAACCAGAGAGGTTTCTGGGACAACATCCATATAAAGTATTTATCCAATAAAACGTTGGGCTTCTTTAATAAACGTCTTGTTGTCTTCAATGTTCTGGATAAAACTAGATGGTAGAAAACATGAAGCCTGCAGGAAGACGCTCGAGTCGATCACCCTTTTATTATTTTGGTGTTCGTGTCTGGAGTCACAAACGGATCATAAACAATCTAAATTTATTTTTACTCAACAGGAACAGGAAGCAGACTCAACCTTTGAAGTTCAAAATAAAATTTTCCGAACAACAAAACTGGTCAAAATAACATTTATTTACTTTAAAGGTGAAACTATACTGTAACCATAAATTAAAAACCATTTCTGTAGTTAAAATAATAATTCTGGATGCCTGGAGTGACTTTAAACCTTTGAATTGACTCACCTTAATTTTGTTTAAGTGTAACAGCACAATAACAGTATGTTTATATTGTTTAAAAACAGCCTCTGTTTTACACAATGTGCTGGGTTGCCAGTTGGGCTTGTTTTCATAGAGCTGGTTGCTTGTTTCTATCGTGAGATCTGGCAACACAGCCTGGAACCCCCACACTGTCTGAAGCTGAGCAGCAAAACGTCTTCAGTGACAAACAAAGTCCAGATGTTTTTGTCTTGAACTGTTTTGAAATCACTGGATGTGCGTCGTCTACACCTGATCAGCTTTCGGAGCCAGTGCAATTCAAGATGGCCGCCACAGCTAATTGAAAAAATAACCAACACAAACTGAGCGCCACCGCAACTGTGTTCTAGACGTGTTCTCACAGATCCAGTGACACTGAGTGTGTACTGTGTGCACCATGTGTACTGTGTGTACCGTGCGTACCATGTGTACTGTGTGTAACATATGTACTGTGTGTGCACCATGTGTACTGTGTCCACCATGTGTACTGTGTGCACCATGTGTACTGTGTGCACCATGTCCACCATGTGTACTGTGTGCACCATGTGTACTGTGTGTACCATGTGTACTGTGTGTACCATGTGTACTGTGTGTACCATGTGTACTGTGTGTACCATGTGTACTGTGTGTACCATGTGTACTGTGTGTACCATGTGTACTGTGTGTACCATGTGTACTGTGTGTACCATGTCCACTGTGTGTACTGTGTGCACCGTGTGTACTGTGTGCACCATGTGTACTGTGTCCACCATGTGTACTGTGTGCACCATGTGTACTGTGTGTACCATGTGTACTGTGTGTACCATGTGTACTGTGTGTACCATGTGTACTGTGTGTACCGTGTGTGCACTGTGTGTACTGTGTGTACTGTGTCCACCATGTGTACTGTGTGCACCATGTCCACCATGTGTACTGTGTGCACCATGTGTACTGTGTGTACCATGTGTACTGTGTGTACCATGTGTACTGTGTGTACCATGTGTACTGTGTGTACCATGTGTACTGTGTGTACCATGTGTACTGTGTGAACCATGTGTACTGTGTGTACCATGCGTACTGTGTGTACCATGCGTACTGTGTGTACCATGCGTACTGTGTGTACCATGCGTACTGTGTGTACCATGCGTACTGTGTGTACCATGCGTACTGTGTGTATCATGTGTACTGTGTGTACCATGTGTACTGTGTGTACTATGTGTAACATGTGTACTGTGTGTGTACTATGTGCACTGTGTGTACTGTGTGTGCACCGTGTGTACTGTGTGTGCACCGTGTGTACTGTGTGTGCACCATGTGTACTGTGTGCACCATGTGTACTGTGTGCACCATGTGTACTGTGTGCACCATGTGTACTGTGTGTAACATGTGTACTGTGTGTAACATGTGTACTGTGTGTACCATGTGTACTGTGTGTAACATGTGTACTGTGTGTACTGTGTGTACTATGTGTACTGTGTGTACCATGTGTACTGTGTGTACCATGTGTACTGTGTGTACCATGTGTACCATGTGTACTGTGTGTGTACCATGTGTACTGTGTGTAACATGTGTACTGTGTGTGCACCATGTTTACTGTGTGTAACATGTGTACTGTGTATAACATGTGTACTGTGTGTAACATGTGTACTGTGTGTAACATGTGTACTGTGTGTGCACCATGTGTACTGTGTGTAACATGTGTACTGTGTGTAACATGTGTACTGTGTGTAACATGTGTACTGTCTGTGTACTGTGTGTACTATGTGTACTGTGTGTACCATGTGTACTGTGTGTACCATGTGTACTGTGTGTACCATGTGTACTGTGTGTACCATGTGTACTGTGTGTGTACCATGTGTACTGTGTGTAACATGTGTACTGTGTGTAACATGTGTACTATGTGTGCACCATGTTTACTGTGTGTAACATGTGTACTGTGTGTGCACCATGTGTACTGTGTGTAACATGTGTACTGTATGTGCACCATGTTTACTGTGTGTAACATGTGTACTGTGTGTGCACCATGTTTACTGTGTGCACCATGTTTACTGTGTGTAACATGTGTACTGTGTGTGCACCATGTTTACTGTGTGTAACATGTGTACTGTGTGTAACATGTGTACTGTGTGTGCACTATGTGTACTGTGTGCACCATGTTTACTGTGTGTAACATGTGTACTGTGTATAACATGTGTACTGTGTGTGCACTATGTGTACTGTGTGCACCATGTTTACTGTGTGTAACATGTGTACTGTGTATAACATGTGTACTGTGTGTGCACTATGTGTACTGTGTGCACCATGTTTACTGTGTGCACCATGTTTACTGTGTGCACCATGTTTACTGTGTGTAACATGTGTACTGTGTGTGCACCATGTTTACTGTGTGTAACATGTGTACTGTGTGTGCACCATGTGTACTGTGTGTAACATGTGTACTGTGTGTGCACTATGTGTACTGTGTGTGCACCATGTTTACTGTGTGTAACATGTGTACTGTGTATAACATGTGTACTGTGTGTGCACTATGTGTACTGTGTGCACCATGTTTACTGTGTGTAACATGTGTACTGTGTATAACATGTGTACTGTGTGTGCACTATGTGTACTGTGTGCACCATGTTTACTGTGTGCACCATGTTTACTGTGTGCACCATGTTTACTGTGTGTAACATGTGTACTGTGTGTGCACCATGTTTACTGTGTGTAACATGTGTACTGTGTGTGCACCATGTTTACTGTGTGCACCATGTTTACTGTGTGTAACATGTGTACTGTGTGTGCACCATGTTTACTGTGTGTAACATGTGTACTGTGTGTAACATGTGTACTGTGTGTAACATGTGTACTGTGTGTAACATGTGTACTGTGTGTAACATGTGTACTGTGTGCAACATGTACTGTGTGTAACATGTGTACTGTGTGTAACATGTGTACTGTGTGTAACATGTGTACTGTGTGTAACATGTGTACTGTGTGTAACATGTGTACTGTGTGTAACATGTGTACTGTGTGCACCATGTTTACTGTGTGCACCATGTTTACTGTGTGTAACATGTGTACTGTGTGTGCACCATGTTTACTGTGTGTAACATGTGTACTGTGTGTAACATGTGTACTGTGTGCACCATGTTTACTGTGTGTAACATGTGTACTGTGTGTAACATGTGTACTGTGTGTAACATGTGTACTGTGTGTAACATGTGTACTGTGTGCACCATGTTTACTGTGTGTAACATGTGTACTGTGTGTAACATGTGTACTGTGTGTAACATGTGTACTGTGTGTAACATGTGTACTGTGTGTGCACCATGTGT
Source organism: Garcialebias charrua (assembly GCA_038048925.1). Taxonomy (NCBI): domain Eukaryota; kingdom Metazoa; phylum Chordata; class Actinopteri; order Cyprinodontiformes; family Rivulidae; genus Garcialebias; species Garcialebias charrua. The sequence goes on from JBBPBX010084605.1 coordinate 13,930, forward strand.
ACTGTGTGTAACATGTGTACTGTGTGTAACATGTGTACTGTGTGTACCATGTGTACTGTGTGTAACATGTGTACTGTGTGTGTACTGTGTGTACTATGTGTACTGTGTGTACCATGTGTACTGTGTGTACCATGTGTACTGTGTGTACCATGTGTACTGTGTGTACCATGTGTACTGTGTGTGTACCATGTGTACTGTGTGTAACATGTGTACTGTGTGTGCACCATGTTTACTGTGTGTAACATGTGTACTGTGTGTGCACCATGTGTACTGTGTGTAACATGTGTACTGTATGTGCACCATGTTTACTGTGTGTAACATGTGTACTGTGTGTGCACCATGTTTACTGTGTGCACCATGTTTACTGTGTGTAACATGTGTACTGTGTGTGCACCATGTTTACTGTGTGTAACATGTGTACTGTGTGTAACATGTGTACTGTGTGTGCACTATGTGTACTGTGTGCACCATGTTTACTGTGTGTAACATGTGTACTGTGTATAACATGTGTACTGTGTGTGCACTATGTGTACTGTGTGCACCATGTTTACTGTGTGTAACATGTGTACTGTGTATAACATGTGTACTGTGTGTGCACTATGTGTACTGTGTGCACCATGTTTACTGTGTGCACCATGTTTACTGTGTGTAACATGTGTACTGTGTGTGCACCATGTTTACTGTGTGTAACATGTGTACTGTGTGTGCACCATGTGTACTGTGTGTAACATGTGTACTGTGTGTGCACTATGTGTACTGTGTGTGCACCATGTTTACTGTGTGTAACATGTGTACTGTGTATAACATGTGTACTGTGTGTGCACTATGTGTACTGTGTGCACCATGTTTACTGTGTGTAACATGTGTACTGTGTATAACATGTGTACTGTGTGTGCACTATGTGTACTGTGTGCACCATGTTTACTGTGTGCACCATGTTTACTGTGTGCACCATGTTTACTGTGTGTAACATGTGTACTGTGTGTGCACCATGTTTACTGTGTGTAACATGTGTACTGTGTGTGCACCATGTTTACTGTGTGCACCATGTTTACTGTGTGTAACATGTGTACTGTGTGTGCACCATGTTTACTGTGTGTAACATGTGTACTGTGTGTAACATGTGTACTGTGTGTAACATGTGTACTGTGTGTAACATGTGTACTGTGTGTAACATGTGTACTGTGTGCACCATGTTTACTGTGTGTAACATGTGTACTGTGTGTAACATGTGTACTGTGTGTAACATGTGTACTGTGTGTAACATGTGTACTGTGTGTAACATGTGTACTGTGTGTAACATGTGTACTGTGTGCACCATGTTTACTGTGTGCACCA
>JBBPBX010084608.1:0-15266 GCA_038048925.1 Garcialebias charrua
AACGGAGGCTCGAGACCAGTTTTAGACCTGTCGGTCTTCAACAGATCAATTCTGGTGAGAGGTTTTCACATGCTCACAACAAAACAGCTGCTGAAGAATGTTCACAAGGGAGACTGGTTCACATCCTTGGATCTGAAGGATGCTTACTGGCACATCAGCATCATCCCCCAACACAGGAAGTACCTCAGGTTTTCCTTCCAGGGGAACCAGTTCGAGTTCAACAGACTGGTATTCGGCTACTCGTTAGCTCCCAGAACTTTCTCAAAGTGTGTGGAAGCAGCGATACGCCCTCTCCGCTCGGCGGGGATGCGGATTCTGTTTTATTTAGACGATCTGCTCATTTTAAGCAGATCGAGAGAGGAGGCGGAAACTCAGACCAGAGTGTTAGCAGAACACCTCCTGGACCTCGGTTTTGCCATAAACTGGACGAAAAGCTCCGTAACCCCAGCACAGTCCATCGTGTACCTGGGGATAGAACTGGATTCACGCTTGATGAGGGCTCGCCTGTCAGAGCAGAGGGCAGCCGATCTGACAGCACAGTTGAAGCACGTCCAACCCGGGAAGGTGGTGACGGCGGCAACAATTATGCGGTTGTTGGGCCTGATGGCAGCCGCCCACCTGGTGATAAATTTGGGTTTATTACACATGAGATCGACCCAACGTTGGTTTGCCAGCCTGCGTGTGGACCCGGTGCGCCAGAAGCGCAGGATGGTGTTGGTTCCTCCATCTGTAAGGTCGGACCTACGTCACTGGAAAAACACCCGCGTCATGAGGGCGGGTGTCTCCATGATCACACCTACTTCTCACATCCCAGTGTTCACGGATGCTTCTTTGATGGGATGGGGGGGAACGTGCCTGTCCCATTCGGTGGGGGGAAGGTGGCCGAGCCACATTCACCTTCACATAAACGTTCTGGAACTAATGACAGTCCAGAAGGTTTTACTTCATTTTTCCCACCTAGTTCAGCAGCAACATGTACTAGTGCACACCGACAACCAGGTGGCAGCCTCGTACATCAATCGTCAAGGGGGATCTCGCTCAGCCCAGTTACTGCACGTTGCCAGACAACTACTGCTGTGGGCTCAACAGAACTTGCTCTCTCTGAGAGCAGTGTACATCCCCGGGGTGCTGAACGTAGGAGCAGACATCATGTCGAGGGGGGGCCCACGTCAGGGGGACTGGTCCCTCCACTCAGACATAGTAAATCAGATTTGGACCAGGTTCGGGCGCGCGGAGGTAGACCTCTTCGCAGCCCGAGACAACAGGAAGTGCCCACTCTGGTGCTCACTGAACCCCAAAGACGACCCCCCTCTGGGGGTGGACGCTTTTGCGCTCAGCTGGTGGTCAGAGAAAAGCCTGTATGCTTTCCCACCAGTTTCTCTCATCCCGAGGGTTCTGGGGCGAGTCCGGGAAGAAAAATTGTCTCTCATCCTGGTGGCCCCAGAGCGCAGGTATGCCCCCTGGTTCCCAGACATGCAGCAGCTAGTAGTGGACAACCCTCTGCAGCTGCCATGGAGGGAAGATGCTCTCCTCCAAGCAGGAGGGGCGATCAGGCATTTCCCGGAAATAGGCCAACGCCTTTGGGCCTGGAAGCTGAGCGGCGCCGCCTAACAAGTCTAGGCCTCACCCCAGCCGTGGTCAGGACAATTCAGGGCGCCCGCGCGCCGTCCACCACTACGCTTTATGCGTCTAAGTGGGCAGCTTTTCAGCAGTGGTGCAGGGACAGGGACATTGAGGCCACATCATGTGGCATTGGCTGTGTCCTAGCGTTCCTTCAGCTGCTGTTTGATAGAGAGCTAGCGTTTAGCACGATAAAGGTGTACGCGGCGGCTATATCATCATGTCATGAAGGTATAGGCGGTAGGACGTTATTCAATCAGTTACTGTTGAAACGTTTCCTTAGGGGCGTGAGTCGCCTTAGGCCCTCGAAGCGTGACATCACCCCTCAGTGGGACCTAACATTGGTTCTGGGCGCTTTAACCAAAGCCCCTTTTGAACCCTTAGGGGAAGTGTCAATGAAGTTTTTGTCCATAAAAACTGCTCTTCTGTTGGCGCTCACGTCTGCAAAGAGGGTCAGCGACCTCTGTGCTCTTTCTGTGGCTCCCTCTTGTTTACAAATTAAACCTGATGGCAGCGCAGCAACTTTGAGGCCTAACCCGGCTTTTATCCCAAAGTCGATCACCAGCAGTTTCAAGTCACGGACAATAACTCTGAGCGGGTTCCATCTCCCTCCCCATTCATCGGAGGAGGAGGTTAGGTCACATCTGCTGTGCCCAGTTAGGGCTCTTAGATGTTATATGGCTCGCACAGAGGGGGTGCGCCTTTCTCAAAATCTGTTTGTCCATTATAGGGACAACTCAGCGGGTCGGGCTCTGTCCTCTCAGCGCCTCTCCCACTGGCTTTGTGAGGCCATAACGGAGGCTTACAAAGCTGCAGGGAAGGAGCCTCCTGCATCCCTGCGAGCTCATTCGACGCGAGCGATTGCGTCGTCCACAGCTCTGCATGGTGGGATGTCGGTCAGCGACATCTGTCAGGCCGCAGCTTGGAGCTCGCCCTGTTCTTTCACCCGTTTTTATTTACGGGATGTTTCTACTTTTTCTATGACTCATTCAGTCCTGGGAGTCCTGGATAAGTAGTAGGAGTTCACCTCCTGATGTTCTAACTGCCTGCTGTACATAGTTCTTGTGGCAGTTCGATTCTTACCCCCCCGGTTGGGGGGGGGTCTTTTGCAGCCTGAGAGTGACCCTCTCGCCGGCAATAAAAAAAAAAAAAAAAGAAACATCATCAAATAAAACATTTCGTTTTTTCGATGTTTTGGGCCCGCTGTTCTGCAGCAGGGCACATCTGGAGGTTGATTAAAGGCCTACGGGCCTTCCTCCAGCCCACCACCGGACCTCCCTCATCCATTGAGGGAGGACAGGCTTATTGGGATTAGGTGGGCAGGTGCTCCGCGTTGGTTGGATCCAGCGTGGCATGGACTATTTCCTGCTTCGCCCTTTATTCCAATAGGAGCTAAAGGGCTACGCTATACGACGTTAGAACGTTGGTTACGTACCGTAACCCCAGATTCTACGAGTATAGCGGAGCCCTTTAGCTATCGAGCCACTCTGCATCCAAAATGGCTGAATGAATTAGCTATTTTTGGAGGATGGTTCACCTCGGTCGAGGGGTTTTACCGACCGAGGGGTGGGCCCATCCGGTAGGTGGGCGTGGACTAAAAGGTTTTCAGTAGGCGCTGACGCGCGAAGGAGTATTCCAATAGGAGCTAAAGGGCTCCGCTATACTCGTAGAATCTGGGGTTACGGTACGTAACCAACGTTATTGTAAGATAGCAAAGGAGGTCTTAATTGCGTCATAAAAGTGCGTCCAGAAAATTACTACAGAAATCACTGCACTTCGGCATGTAGCAGGAAAAATGTAAAAAACTATTTCTTTAAGCTACTGACTTGAAAAAAGCATACTAAGTATGTTTATGTGTGTTGTTTACTATATGAAATTCTTGTTGTATCGATTTTTTCAGATTTGATTACATTTCTCCTTTAAGGAGAAAAGTTTAAGTTGAGGAGGAAGAGAGGAGGAAGGAAGTTTTCATGACTTAGGGAAGGAATGAGATTCAACCAGAATGACACTTCATGCGACTCTTCAGCTAAACCACAGGTACACTGGTAACATCGACGACTTTTTACCTGGCCAGACGGTCAGTCAAGAACGGAACTTCCTTGATGTCCGAGAGAGAGAGGCAGTAGCCCAGAGGTTACCCTTCAGCGTCTCCTGCGTCCGCTCTGAATGGCAGAAAAGCGGCAGGTCCTGGTTGGTTTTTCAGAATAAAAGTGTTCTTAGATGGGAACACTCCTTGGAATGGAGCTTATTGCTCTGAAGCGGACTCATAGCCAGCAGTGCTATGAACCCCAACTGAATGACGTGTCATTAGCTTTTAGACAGACGTCAAAACAGTTCTTAGACGAAGACTCACATCCTAGTCTCGTCCGCAGACTCTAGGAAAACAGGAAGTCAGAGCTCTTTTAAGGCTAACTTGACCTAGAAAGACGTAGCTCTTTCTGATTGGTCTGTGTGAGCCAGGAGCCACTGAGAGCAACAGAGTGGAGGCATAAGTTAGATTAAAATGTCAGAAAAGATAGAAGTTTAGTTTTAAGACGCCAGTATACATGATAAAAGCTGATTAAAACTGTCTTAACTTCATTAACAACACTGTTGATCTGTTGGTTTGATTACGACAAACGTCAGTATAGCATCACATATGGAACTTACTATGATAATAGCAAAACAGATATCATTAATCTTGATTATTTAAGGACAAAAACGAAATGTCTCTTGTTGTCCTGTTTTCAAACTAAATGAAAAAGATAAAGTGTTCCTTTTATCTTCACATGCAAGTTCGAGAGGAGAAATCTTTTATGCACATTTTGAGGAAATGTCCAGTTTGAATTAAATAATCCTTGACTATCAAACATTAAATGCACTAATGATTATATAAATAACACAAGTTATTCATTGATGACATTTGAATTAACACAAATAAAAAAGTCTCTGGATGACTTAATTTATGATGTTTGATTCAAATTAAAAGTAATAAAAGTATTATTGTCCCTTCAGGAATAACTCCCAAAAAGTTCATTACTGAGAGCGATCAGACGTGTTTCAAAGGTCAAAGTTGTATAACTACAAAGGTACTGTACAAAGAAAAAATATTGCTGAAAGAAATGTGTTATTTTATATGAGATGAGATTAAAAAAGACAACGCAAGGGTTATTATTCAAAGGTAAACTGCGTTCATCTGGTGTGGATTTTCATGTGACTGTTTAAATTTGACTTTCGTCCAAACCTGCATCCACAAATATCACAAACAAATGTTTTCTGTCCTGTGTGGACTATCATGTGTCTGTTTAAAACTGACTTCTGTCCAAACCTGCGTCCACAAAGATCACAAGCAAATGTTTTCTGTCCTGTGTGGACTATCATGTGTGAGTTTAAAGTTGACTTCTGTCCAAACCTTCGTCCACAAAGATCACAAGCAAATGTTTTCTGTCCTGTGTGGACTATCATGTGTGAGTTTAAAGTTAACTTCTGTCCAAACCTTCGTCCACAAAGATCACAAGCAAATGTTTTCTCTCCTGTGTGGACTAGCATGTGTCTGTTTAAATGTGACTTTCGTCCAAACCTTTGTCCACACAGATCACAAGCAAATGCTTTCTGTCCTGTGTGGACTATCATGTGTGAGTTTAAAGTTGACTTCTGTCCAAACCTGCGTCCACAAAGATCACAAGCAAATGTTTTCTCTCCTGTGTGGACTATCATATGTTTGTTTAAAGTTGACTTCTGTCTAAACCTGCATCCACAAACATCACAAACAAATGTTTTCTGTCCTGTGTGGACTATCATGTGTGTCTTTAGATTACCCTTTTGGTTAAATATTTTTCCACAGTCTTCACAACTAAATGAGTTCTGCATTTGTCTTTTCTTGATTGAGCCTCCAGTTTTCTTCACTTTTAAACGTTCCTCGATAACCAAACAACTTGAAGACGTCTCTGACTGACTCGTCTTGTGAAATTGTTTCCCATGCTCAGTGAAGCTGCAAGATTTGTTGACAGTGTTTATGCCTGACTCAGGAGCTCTGCTCTCCTTCCAGTCTTTGTCACCGTCTTCAGGTTCTGACCCAGAGTCTGATAAGTCTTTTAGCTGAGAGTCAGAGTCCTTCACCTCATCACCTTCATCATCCTCACTGACTTCAGTCTCTGAAGAGCTGCAATCATCTCCATAAGTATTTAGATCTGGGTTCCTGGTAGTTTCTCCTTCTCCACAGTCCTCTCCACCAGTTGCTGCTTTCATCTGGTCAGCTGAGCTGCTGGTTGGAAGATCTTCCTCTTTTACTTGGTGCTGATGAAGCTGTAAAAACAGAGGCTTCTCTTCATCTTCCTCATTCTTCCAAGGAACAGCAGTGAATGCAAACCCGGTGTCATCAGTCTCCTTTTTCACACAAAACTGCTCTCCCTCTTGACTGGTCCACAGTTCCTCCTCTTCCTCCTTTATGTTGAGGGTCTCTGGATCCTGTTGGTCCACACCAAGCATCCGTACTTCAGGAGCTTCTTCTTTAATCAGCACCTTCTGCTGAACATCTGCAGGGACCACTGAAAACATGAACATCAGGCACAATGTATTTTCAGCTCTGTTCATCAGGCAGTCAGGATGCTAAACACTCTGCCTGCTCTGCCCCCCCTCCCATTTGAACTGCCTTATCACTAAAAACTTTCTCACACATTACCACACAACACAAAGATTTTAACACTGGACTCTGTGTCATCATTTTTGACTCTGAGCTTACTTTTATTCCTCATATTAAACAAATAGTCAAAACAGGATTTTATCATCTAAAAAATATAGCCAGAGTCCGCCCTCTTCTTTCTCTGACCAATACTGAGACTTTGATGCATGCTTTTATTTCTAGTCGTTTAGACTACTGTAATTCACTGCTTTCTGGTCTCCCTAAGAAAAATTTGTCCAGCCTTCAGCTGTTACAAAACTCTGCTGCTCGTGTGCTAACCAAGACCAGAAGGCAGGCTCATATTACACCTGTTTTAAAATCATTGCATTGGCTCCCTGTGCGCCTCAGGATTGATTTTAAGATTCTTTTAGTGGTTTTTAAATGTCTCAATGGTCTCGCACCATCTTATCTTGCAGAGCTGCTATTGCCCTATGAACCCCCGCGGACATTAAGGTCCTCTGGTACTGGACTACTAACAGTTCCAAAAGTCAGAACTCACACTTACGGTGAGGCTTCTTTCCAGTACTATGGCCCCCGTCTGTGGAATAGTCTGCCGGAGAACCTGAGGGCTGCAGAGAATGTTGTTGTTTTTAAGAGCAGGCTCAAGACCCATCTTTTTAACTGCATTTCCTGAACTGGTTCATCTCTGTTCACTCTATACATTTTCCATACTACTGTATTTAATTTGATTGATTGATTTTATTTATTTTGTGTGTGTCGTTTGCTTTAATTTTGTGAGTTTATTGTTTTATAATTCTGTACAGCACTTTGAGCTGCTTTTAGTATGAAGGGTGCTTTATAAATAAAATGGATTGATTGATTGATCAAACGGGTTCTTCACTAAACTCTCGGTCATGTGCTCATTCAGTTTGCACTACTTCTCATATTTGCACTAATGTTTGTATTACATCACTGCCTATAGTCATAATACTGTTTACATTCTCTGTTTACATACTACTGGTTACATTCAATGTTTACATTTATTAATACCGTTTACATTTATTACTACTGCTTACATTTATTACTACTGCTTACATTTATTACTACTGTTTACATTTCCACTACTTTTATATCTACACCACTGCTGATACATATACAGTACAGTATTCTCTGACCAGCCTTATTTAAGGATGCCCAATGTGCCTTACTGCATATGCCACTTTTGCCTCTATAACAACATCAACTACTACCTCATACATATACTGTGTACATTAACTCATATGCTGCTTTGCCACTTTGCAAATGTCAATGCTAGAACCTTTAGTTTATTTTATAGTTATACTTTTTATACTTTTTTATACTAGTATGCAAAAACTCAGGACAGTATTATGTTCATTAAATGTTTAGTGTTTTAGTTTTAGAGTTGGTGTAAATTTTTATACTTATACCATTATGCAAAAACTCAGGACAGTGTCACAGTTTTACTATTTTATGCTTATGTCTATTATTATATGTTTCAGTGTTTCAATGTTTAAATAGTTACTGTTGCACCGGGGGACTGAGAGAAACGAAATTTCAAATCTGTGTATGTCCTGTACATATTGCAGTTCTGACAATAAAGTTGACTTTGACTTTTTGACCTTATATTCACACATACAGTGGTGCTTGAAAGTTTGTGAAGCCTTTAAAACTTTCTAAATTTATGCATAAAAATGATCTAAAACATCATGAGATTTTCACACAAGTCCTAAAAGTAGATAAAGAGAACAAAGTTTAACAAATGAGAAACATTTTTTATACTTGGTCATTTATTTATCGAGGAAAATTATCTAATATTACATGTTTTTTTCCTGAGATTTGGCAAGCTGTTTGATCAATAATGCAATACCGTTTTTTCCTCCCTATATGTCACAGTTTTTTTTGCATAATTCACATGTCCTGCGACTTATAGGCCAAAGCAACATATTTATGGATTTTTTTCCCATATTTATAAACCAGCTCAACTGGTAAAGCTGCTGCCTCTCAGCGAGCAGGTTTCCGGTTCAAATCCTGGTCCGGGGGCCTTTCTGGGTGGAGTTTGCATGTTCTCTCCGTACATGAGTGGTTTTCTCCAGGTACTCCAGTTTCCTCCCACAGACCAAAAACATGCATGTTAGGCTGATTGGTAACTCTAAATTGTCCCTAGGTGGGAGAGCAAGAGTGAATGGTTGTTTTCTCATTTGTCTCCATGTGGACCTGTGATGGACTTGCGACTTGTCCAGGGTGCACCCCGCCCATTGCACAGTGATTGCTGGGCAAGGGCACCGGCGATCCCCGTGACCCAAAATGGAAGAAGCGGGTAAAATATAATGGATGGCTGGATTTATAAACCAATTATTGGCTGAGATATGACCATTTTCATTCATTCTGACTGAAAAAAAGAGCAGTACTAGTATCAGCCATTTGATATAGCAGAGTAGTGGTAGCAGTAAGGCATGCTTTGTATCATGTAATAGGTAAAACGTGGCTATAATGACAAATTCAAAAAAGGTTAAGACAGATACAACTGGACTTTATTTATTACACTTTGCGTGTTTTTTTTCCTGTAACTTTTCTGTATTTTCCATGTCCTGGATGACTGAAAATCTTCACCAGCTATTAATGATAAAATCGGCTTGCCATGGTGTCCCCACCTTCGTTCTGCTCGCTGCTTGGACCAACTGTCAAATCAGCTGCACCGCCCGGGCAAAATGCAGATAATTTGACCATTAAAGTGCATTTATTAAGCAACCGTTAGACTAAGACACACCTCTGCTATAATTTAGAACAAACAAACAATTGTTCGTTCAGGTGCTTTTATTGTTAAATTTCTCAGAAACGAGCAGCGTTTCTCCTCCTTTATTCCTCCCTCTGCGCGCTCCCGCAGCATAGAGTCAGCAAAACCATTTTGAAATTCAGCTGATTTGACCATTAAAGTGCATCTATTAAGCAAACGTTAAACCGAGACACACACTTAATAAAATTTCTACAAATAATTGTTTTTAGGAGTTTATCGTGTTAAATTTGCACAGCAACTTGTCACGTGCATGCATTTAATTCTGCATATCGGCTTTTGAAATACAGCTGATTTTACCATTAAAGTGCATTTATTAAGGAAACGTTCTGAGACACACATTTACTATAAATTCTAGCAAACAAATAATTGTTTTTAAGTGTTAATCTTGTTAAATTCTTGTTAAAGTCCTCCCGTGCACGCGCCTGTGGGTGCCATTTGGCAGCCCATCAACTTTTAGCACAACACCGGCCCACATTTCCGCGTACAACTGCCAATGTGTCAGAACTCCTGCATACATTTCAAAGATAATAAATAAAAAGGCTTACAGTAAAAGAATAACTAAAAAAACAAGGGAAATGTCTGTGTATTATTCACATATCACATTTCAAAATTAGTCAAAATAACAGGATCAAAATAGTAAAAAAAAGACAGTCCAATTTATGATCTAAAATAAATGGATGCTTGTCCTTAGCCGGACAACAGAGAATTGAAGCACCTGACAGTGGTAATAGAGATTGGAGCAGAACAACATTCAGAATTCGACTGAGAAGAATTCGGGTCGGACATTAAAGGGATTGTGACATGATTTTGTAAATTTGAATATTTGTCAGAACATATATATCTTATATCATTGAGCTCTGGTCGTTTTTGCATAATAAATTATAAATATATTAAATTTTTATTCCAAGTTATGGTAGTCATTTCTCTGGGACACGCCCCTAAAATTCCGTGCATTCCGCAAAACCGTCATTTGACGTACACGTGGGGAGCCGCTGCTCAACGCGCATGTAAATAATAATGGCGGAGCATGTCGACTCAGACGAGTGCAGCATTTCTAGTGTTGATCTAAGCGATTTGTCTTCAGTTTTGGAAGGTCAATATAAGCAGTAGAAGTTTTAATCTTGCTCAAATCATTTTATTGTATACTCTATTAATGGAAAACTTATTAACTTTTACGATTCAGCTTTAAAAAAACGTGCAGGGAGCTTCGTGGCTTTGAGCATGTCCGATTGCGTTTGAGATCTATCATTTTAAGACAGTAAATCATCCAAAACTCTCATTAATAGACTCTCCCCAAATAAAAACAAACAACAGATCGTACCTGATTGCGCCGACATAATTTAAAAATACCTAAATAGCACTCCGTGTTGACTCGGATCTATGCTAATGTCTGTTAGCAAGCAGATGTCGGCAGATAGACCTCACGTCTGACATATATCTTTTTTAAACAGTAAATCATCCAAAACTCTCATTAATAGACTCTCCCCAAATAAAAACAAACAACAGATCGTACCTGATTGCGCCGACATAATTTAAAAATACCTAAATAGCACTCCGTGTTGACTCGGATCTATGCTAATGTCTGTTAGCAAGCAGATGTCGGCAGATAGACCTCACGTCAGACATATATCTTTTTTAAACAGTAAATCATCCAAAACTCTTAAAGTATTTACTAAACAAATCTGTCGATAAATAATTTAAATACATGTGTGTAATACATTTAGTACATACATACACTGAACATATGGTACATACACTGTATGTGTATACTGTATACGCACTGTATATACAGTATATACATGCATACTGTACATACATACTGTATATACTGTACTGTATGTATATGCATGACACACTGTATTTAATATACATGATATTTGAACACTGCAACATTGTCAGACTAGAACTTTCCGTTTGTTTTGATTTTAGCTCCCTGTTACTCTCATGTGAATAAAGCAGTGGGATGACGTCTGTACAGAAAATATCCCATAACACATGTTCATCTTTTGGTTACTAAATTTGTTCTATTGAATTACCGGTATTTATATTTTCAGGAAGGCCTGCACACAAGTCAAACACAGACTGGTCACCCACGCTGAAGACACACTTACTCTGAGAGGCAGCAGCAGAAGAACAGTAGGTAATGACACAAGCACCTGGCTAGGGCTGCAACTAACGATTATTTCAATAATCGATTAATCGGCCGATTATTTTTTCGATTCATCGATGAATCGGCAAAAAAAAAAAGGAAACAAGTTTTAATTATCACCTCTTTATTCCAAAATTTGACTGACATATCAAATCGCACAAAAAACAGGTTGCTACTTGACTATTCTGTTAGTAAAATATTGAATAATTAAAAAATAAAGTTAGTCAGCTTCAATAAAAAATAAATGTACACAAACATATATACAAATGTATGATTTATACCTGCACAAAATGTAGCTACTTTGTAAAATGTGTTTTTGAGGGACAAGTGTAACCTGGATTAAAGGTGTGGATTGTTTTAACCTGGATGGGGCAGCTGTGGCTGAGTTGTTAGAGCAGTCGTCCTCCAATGCAAGAGTTGGGGTTGGAATCCACCAGCAGTCACATGCCTAAGTGTCCATGGGCAAGACACTGAACCCCATGTTTGTGCCCCATTGGTGTATGAATGTGAGCTAAAGCTCTGATTAGTCTCTTTAGAATGATTTGTTCTTTGTAATCTAGTAGAGTGCTGTATGAATGGGTAAATGAGGACATGTAGTGCTTTACACTACTATAAACAATGTAAAGCACTTTGAGTATCAATTAGATAGAAAGGTGCTATATAAGTACAGTACAGTCCATTTACCATTACAAGTGTGGATCATTGTAACCTGGGTTAAAAGTGTATCATGGCAGTGAAGTCTTCGTCTTCAACCATCGACAGAGGCCTCATGTCAGTGACGTTCATGTAAGGATCTTTCAGTCTCTGCTGCTTGCTGTGGTGTGCATGATGTCTGTCCATCATGAAGGCTGTCATTGTTGTTTTCTGGAATGAGAGAGAGTTTATATGTATTATATCATAATTTACAGTAACTCAAGAAATGCCTTGTTTCACTTGGTTAAACACACAAGCACACCACACACACACACACACACAAATATAAAATACTAATTACACACACTTGAGTAGATGAATAAATTACTGTAATTCCTGTTTAAATGCAATTCATCCTTCCATACAATGCAGTGACTTCAGACTTTGCCAGCAAATTAAAAGTTGAAGCTAAATCATTAAATTATCACCATCTTTGTGTTAGATTTATTTATAAAACACATTTAAACACTGCTTGTATCGTTACATTAAAAATAAAAACACACACATTCTCTGTCACAGCTAAGAAACAAGCAGCTTCAGCTGCCAGAGACACTGGCATCACGTTTTCTCTCTTTGAAACAGAACAAACCTGCTGATCTTCCTTCATTCACACCGTGGTGAAGCCCGTCATGTTTACATTTCATCTGCGTGGTTATCTCGTGTCACGTCATCACTTTTCAAAGCTTTTTTATCTATGAAGCGTCGAACTCCCACACGTTGTAGGACTTATTTACAGTTTTCTCTGCGTCGCGTTGGTCATTTGTAAAATAGACTTTGAAAACAGTCTCTGCTCGGTTTCCTCCTCCCTCCTCGCTCTGTTCAGAAGCCACACACGCGCAGGCGCAACACGCTGACGCTACAGTTTTTTTTTTTTTTCAAACTTTATTCAGTCAAGCTCAGCCAGCTTTGACAAACCTTTACCGGTGAACAAAACTGCTCCGCGGCGCCGTGAAAGATGCATAATCGCGCAACACAACGAATCGATGATGAAATTCGTTGCCAACACTTTTAAAAATAGATTTTTATCGATTTTATCGATTCGTTGTTGCAGCCCTACACCTGGCACAATAATTCAAAAATATTAAAGTAAATCTAAGATAAAATTACTGAAATCAATATAAAATTGAACATTTATCTTTGTGAATGAGTAAAAAATTTAGGAGCAACTGTATTTATTTTGTCTACTTTGAGTAGCATTGATGTGTAATGAGAGCAGTTTTGTACTGAATTCTGTAGGCGACAGGAAGCCAATGAAGGTTATGGAGAATGGGCGTAATATGTTCAAATTTACGAACTCTCAACAAGATCCTTGCTGCACTGTTTTGAATATATTGAAGTTTCTGAAGGTTTTTGCCAGGGATTCCAATAAACAGGGAGTTGCAGTAGTCGAGCCTGGAGGAGACAAAAGCATGGACGAGCTTCTCAGCATCGGAAAAAGTTAGGGATGGGCGAAGTCTGGAGATGTTTCGAAGATGGAAGAAGCAAGTTTTAAACAGATGCTTAATGTGATTTTCAAATGTAAGATTGGAGTCCATTTTTATTCCAAGATTAGTAACAGAGGTGGAGAGGGGGATGACTTGTCCAGAAAAGGAAATTGTTGTTATAGTAGATGTTTGTACCTGGTGAGGGGTGCCAATCAGTATGGCCTCAGTCTTGGAGCAGTTTAATTGAAGAAAGTTCTGATTCATCCATGCCCTAATTGCCTCCAGGCAGGCAGAGAGGGCAGTGAGTGAAGATGGAGATGACAAGGTGGAAGATGAGGATGCTCCAGTCCTGATGTAAAGCTGTGTATCGTCGGCATAACAGTGAAAAGAAATGTTGAACTGATTAATAATTTGACCTAAAGGCAGCATGTAAAGGGAAAACAGCAGGGGCCCCAGAACTGACCCCTGAGGGACACCACAGGAGACACAGACTGTCTGGGACGTGGCGTTGCCAAGACTAACACATTCCAGCCTATTGGAGAGGAAAGATTTGAACCAGTCCAGGACGGTGTCGCAGAGACCGACCTCCACATGAAGACGGTGGAGGAGGATACTATGGTCCACAGTGTCGAAGGTTGCAGTGAGGTCAAGGAGGACAAGGATGGAGGGAGAGCCAGTGTCAGCAGCCAAGAGGACATCATCGGTAACCCTGAAATGCAGACTGGAACTTCTCATACAGGGAGTGTTGTTGTAGGTGGTCCTGTAGCTGAGCAGCAACAGCTTTTTCCAGCACTTTAGACAGAAAAGGGAGGTGTGAAATTGGGCGGTAATTAGAAAAAATGTTGGGATCCAAATTAGATTTTTTCAGAAGAGGCCTAATGATGGCAGTTTTTAGAGGCAGTGGAACATGACCAGATTGTAGAGACTGATTTATTATTTGAGTGATTAGTGGGCCTATTGCAGAGTGATTGGTTTTTATGAGAGACGAGGGGAAAGGATCCAGGGCGCAGGATGAAGGCTTCATTTTCTTGATGATGGCCTCCACCTCACTCTGAACAACTTCGTCAAAGCTGTTTAGGGTCCCAGAATGCAGACAGGTAGGTGGCACACTGAGAACAGGGAGGTTGTGGAGCTGAGATCTGATAGTGTCAACTTTGGTTTTAAAAGACGAAAGAAACAGGTCGCATTTTTGAGCAGAGTCCTCAAGAGTTTGTTTAATGGGATTAAGCAGACAAGTTATTGTGGAGAAGAGCTGTTTAGAGTTCCATGGGCAGGCTGAACGCGAGACAGACACCAGTCTTGACTTCAAGGGGGCGTGTAGGTCCAGGAGCTCCCGAAGAGAATGGTTGTAGTAATCCACAGAGTCATCTGCAGAAGGATGATTGACAGCGGTCAGGGTGTGAAGATCAGCAGACAGAACATCAGGGGAAATGTTTTTAAGGTCACGGAACTGGATGGGTCGTTTTGGGTTTGAAGCAGGCGAAGATGAAGGCACTTCCAGGGAGATGACCCTGTGGTCTGAGACACCCAGGTCATATACAGATAAGTTATTGATGAGTACAGTGTCTGTAATCACCAAATCCAGAGTAATGTAACTTTTGCTAATGTTTATAGTGTGTAATGTTGTTGTATTTCTCTCTCTAGGAAATTGCTGAAATTATGTCCAGCTTTCCAGAATCAACCATCTCGACATCTGATAAACCAGAAGAGCCTGTTGGCCAAAAGGATGGCCCAGCACAGAAGATCAACATCATCAGGTCAGGACTCTGCAGTCTACACTCATCTCCAGGCCAGCGGTCACTCTTTCAGGGATGAAGATGTTCACATCCTTGATAGAGAGGAACAATGGTTTGAGAGAGGAGTAAAGGAGGCCATCTTTGTGAAAAGAAACCGTCCATCATTAAACAGAGGTGGAGGCCTCCGGGTTCAACTGTCCCCCACTTACAATGCTGTTATTGCTAGTAT
>JBBPBX010084609.1:0-15266 GCA_038048925.1 Garcialebias charrua
TGCAGTTTGGCGCCATGTGTGTCAGTGAGCCACACACACGGCTGCAATAAATGCAACCGATACACAAAAACATACACACCACACACAAATACCCTGGGAGGTGCGTAGCCAGCCAATTTTATAAATGTAAATAACTTTTTATTAAAACAATTTTAAGTGTTAAAGCACACTCCAACTCATCCAGGCAGCCTATTAGCCACAAGTTACGCTGATATTGATGAGAAAAAACAATGTTTACATATTAATATATTTGGATACAATCTGTGTTTTATCCAGACATTGGCAAAGGCTGGCTAATACCAAATGTCCCGATAATGTCGGTACGTAGTCTGGCGCATAGGCGGGCCAATACGCTTGCACCAACACACACACACACACACACACACACACACACACACACACACACACATACACACGTGAACTACATGTGAACCAGACTTTCCAACAGCCTGATGACAGTGAATCATTAAACAGCAGAAAATCAGCCTCTGCAGGTATAAAATAAAATAAAATGACGGAGGAGAGCAAAACAAAGAGTTAGGAGGATGGAAAGAAAGAAGGAAGTGTTGAAAACTGAAAGTTATGCACCATAACTCATGTTCCCTGAAGGAAGGGAAAGAGGTGCAACATACTTGCTATGGGAATTGTGCCCCCACGCGATTACCTGAAGGAATACATTCACGCCTTTTACGGCAGGGGGCGTCACCCCGCGCCAGAGGTACCGCCCTTTAGGTACTTAGGCGACTGACGCCCCTCCAACTGTCTCCAAAATTGCACTTCACCGAGCTTTCAGCATTGAAAAGGGCCAGCTATGTTGCACCTCGTTCCCTTCCTTCAGGGAACATGAGTTATGGTGCATAACTTTCAGTTCCCTTTCAGTTCGGTCTCTCGGTGCAACATACTTGCTATGGGAACGTAATTCATTCACGCCCTTGAAATGCTCAGTAAAATGCCTGTTAGTGTGAACGCCTGCCCTTGACCAGAAGGCATCTCAAAGCTACTTTCTATTGTGTATTAGAAAGAACAGCCTGAGTGACATCACACGCAGTAACATCCAAACTGTAGTACTTTGCAAAAGTGTTTAAAGAGCTCCAGTTCGCAGCAGCACAAATGTCTGCAACTGACACGCCCTTGAACAATGACCAGGAAGTGGCCAAGCCCCTGGTTGAGTGAGCATGGACTCCAGGGGGCACTTGTTGACCTTTGCTACCGTATGCCCTCTTAATGGCCTCCGTCACCCAATGTGAGAGGCGCTGTCTTGATAGGGCCTTTCCTGTAGCAGGTGCGGCAAAGCAGACGAACAGTTGGTTTGTTTTCCTCCATTCGGCTGTTCTCTGCATGTAGGTGCGTAAAGCCCTCACTGGGCAGAGAGCCTGTAGCCTTTCCTGTTCCTGAGTGAGGACAGGAGCAGGTGGAAAGGAGGAGAGATCAAAGTCCAGACTCCTATGGTTCAGAGTCAAGACCTTGGGAGTGTATGCGGGATTAGGCCTTAGTGTGACCTTTGACCCATCAGGGGCGAATCTGGTACACATTGGGTGTACAGACAATGCATGGAGGTCACCCATGCGTTTCGCCGAGCAAAGAGCCAGGAGAAGAGCAGTTTTATAAGATAGAAGATCTATCTTAATCTCGCTCAGAGGCTCGAATGGTGGGTCGCAAAGAGCCCCAAAGACCAGACCAAGATCCCAACCAGGGGTCAAGGTTCTGCTGGGTGGCTTGGTTCAAAGCACACCTTTCATATATCTCATTATGATTGGATGTGCTCCAGGAGTCCTGTGTCCCCAGCCCTCGTGACATGTAGAGATAGCTGCAAGGAACACTTTAATCATTGAATAAGAACGACCCTTTTCCAGTAAATCCTGAAGGAAAGTTAGTAGTTGAGCAAGGTCGCAAGCATAAGAAATGATATTTCTTTCTGAGCACCAGGCTTCGAAGATGTATCACTTTTGTGCATATAGAGACTGTGTTGACCCGGCACGGGCATTTTGTATGGTTGTCACCACGTTCTCAGGCAGACCCGACGCCATCAGCCTGTCTTTTTCAGCTAACAGGCTGGAAGTAATTCCAGATCCTGGCCTAAACAGCTGGGCTGTGACTTCCTGTGTGAGTCTTTGAGGGTCCACCAGGTTGGGGAGTGGGCCTCCACGTTGATGTGTTAACAGACTTCCCTGATCGAGTCTCCTCGAAGACAGATGGAGTCTATTAATTTTATTAGAATGAGTTGGGACAGGAAAGCTACTGTTTCCCTCCAAAACAGGATTTATTGGATTGAGGGGCTGCTGCTTCTGTAAACGAGCAGATCTCCTGATTCCAATTGTTGTCCCCCCAGGTGGGATACTGTGTGGGGACAAATTTGATGCAGCTTTGTGAGGAAAATCACGTGCTGCTCTTCTACCGCTCGATCGTTGCATGTCCTTCATGAATAATAAAGGAGCAGTAGCAATGTGTGAACGTGGGGATGGTCCTTTGTGACCGGCAGACTCGAGATAATTTGTTGATAAGGAGCCCAGTTTCCTTTCAAAATCAGGAGGAATATTCTGGTTCAACTCCGATCCTTTTACACGCACAGTAACGTGATCACAGCCATTGCATTGAGGGTGTGAAAAATGTGTCTGCCTTGGGGCATCCGACGTGCTCTCCTGTGGTGTGAACCTGTCACGTGGTCGTCTGGTTAGTGTATTAGCCAGCCCCTTGCTCATAATGGAGCGGGGGCTGGGACACGTGCCCTTTCCCACCTGTCTCCGCGAAAGGTGTAGGGTCTGTTCGCAGACGCCTCTGGGTCTGTCTTCTGGAGACAGGTCCAGAGGCACCCTGCTGGGGCTTATTGAATAGGCTGGCACCCCATGAGCCGTGAGGGAGGGGGATGTGCCCCCCCCCTTTATGACGGCTGACAGGCCAGAGGCCCGTACTGTTGACGTTATTTGTGTTTTTTTTTTCAATAAAACAGGGATGTGCTGTTTTATGAGTTTTATTCGTGCTTGCGTGCAACGACATACATGATTTGATGTCACTCACAGCAGGGAGAACATGGTTTGTGCATGCAACTGTAAGAATTATGAGGAGGTCAATATTAATACTGACCTCTTTATCCTTAATTAATCTACTTATTCAGATTGAATAGTAAATTCACGGATTCTGTTCTTTTTCAGTTTACCCAATATTTCTGTGGTCTTTATGATGGATAAATAAACAGAGCCATTAAGTGACAATGGACATTAACTTAGTTTGGTATGCCAGGCGACACTACCATTTATTTAAAATAAATCAACTAAATTAACACCATTACACTTGATTGACATGATTTCACTTTCTTTCAATTCAAATACGTCAGCACACTTGATTTAACACAACAGACATAAATACTAGATGTTACACATATTTAGTCTGAGGGGCATTTCAGCTTAAAATAGTTTCCAGCTTAAGATTGAGAGGGAAAGGGAAAAGGAGGAATAAGAGGTTGGAGAGATTAAGTTATTTATCTCGAGTGTAACCAGAGATGACACTTTCCATCCGACTTCGGCTAAATCCCAGGTACGTTTGTAAACAGCTTTACCTTTTGACGATGCGTCTGATAAAGATATTACCAGCCTCCCAGGTGCACAGAGTCCTTCCGGCCCTCGTACGTCTGAACTGGTCGTTTACTTCCAACGTCTCCTCGGATCCGCGTCAGCCGTCAGAAACATGTGGCAGCTTCTGGCCGACTTCAAGACGAGATGTTTCTCAAAGAAAGTTCATTAGGAACTTTGGAGCTTTTGCTCGGGGAACTGGATGGAGGCGTCCATCAGTTCTAGCTGACAAGTTAGTCTTTGGCTCTTGACCAAGCTTGACCAGCTGCAAGGCAGAGAGCTTTCAGGTCTCCGTCCATTCAAACTCTCTGTCCATTCAAAGACTGAAGCGTTTCCGCACAGTTAGAACTTAAAAGCAGGATTCGAAGAGAGGAGTTCACTTGTCTTATCGCGACCCAAGGCCACAGCCAGAGCAGAGGGAAATTGTTTAGGAAAAAGATAGATAAAGCTGGAGCCCTGCTCATGAGACTGTCTCTGAGTTTCTAAACAAAACCGTCCGGTCTCTGTGACCCGAAGGCTTCACCTTTAAACACAGCAGTGAACACAGTTTAACTCTTACAGAATGACACAGCTTAAAAGCACACATCATGAAAATGACAAAAGTTATTCTTTTGATCACATCAGCCTAAAATCAAAGATAGAAATAGTCTCTTATTGGTGACTATGTTATCAGATTATAGCTAAATGAATGATTTTGTAGTAAATGTCTTGCTTTACTGAGAGGTCAGTAAAGGTCATCACTGGACAGTTCAAAAACCTTAATTTGACCCTGGGTAGGTCCACTACATCTCCCCCCTTTTGGAAGCCATCGCCAGTCCTTGGGGATGGGGTCCAACACGAAAGGAAACCTTGAACTGTCTTTGATCTTGAAGTAATCCAGCAAGTGGAAAAGAAAAATCAAAAATTATAATCCCATAAAGTTTTTGGAAATTCCATACTGTTCGGAGGTAATCCCATTGCGAAAAGCTTTTAATCCCTTGGAAAACAAAGTCTGTTAACTCTTGGAAAACAAAGTCTGTGATCCCTTGGAAAGCAAAGTCTTATAATCCACAGCGGTAATTCCACAGCAGTAAATTCCCAACGATTAGTTTTGTTGATTGATCAGCAACAATTGTTTTCATAATCAGCATGTAGAGGGGATCCCTCGATTGACGCAGAGGAGGCGGCCCTTGGACGAAGGTTGAAGACCAAGCGTTGGAGCTGCAGGTCCCCACATCGAAGGTTGTTGGCTGGTTGGTTTCCAGTCAGTGCCACTCTGGTTCTATGTGTCATGCAATTATGTGGTTTTTTAAAGTGGGCTTATGATTGGGATTTTACATTAAGCCTTACCTATATGCACCTGGTATGTAAGCTATCATGGTTTAGATCAGCTACACTTACCAATTAAGGGGTGGATCAATTCTGTAAAATTTAGATATAGGGATTTGTACCTATAAAATTTTGGAGGGCTTCTGTAACGAAGGCCTCTAATTCCAAACTATTCCTCCATTCATTACTTAGTTTAGGTTAAACTAAAATAAAAATGAAATATAGTTTGATCTAAATGTCTGTTGTCTTTTAGACGAACGACGTAGGATTTGGTATTCCTAATAAATTTTGAAGTCTATGGCGAGACTCATCAAAATGAATAGACAATCTAGAATTGAAACGATCGGATCGGTTCAATTTAGAAATTGTGAGGTCAATGTAGTTTATTGTACTTTGAGCAACTTTAAACTACATTGACTCTTCAACGATTGAGACTTAACAAAACGAACTGCATGTTGGCATAGTTAAATCCATATCATTCATTAACCAATGTTAATGCAAAACCTTTTTGGCTGGGAGTGTTCAGAACCAAACAATATCTCAACTAATGACAACCGTAATGACTAAACAACAAGGAAACAACGTTTCACTGCTTCGACACACTCTTGTCGTCAGATTCCAAAGTGCAACACACAAGAAAAACAGGTCTCAACTTTATGACCGAGGTCAATTTAAATCTCATGGATTTAAATGGTTGTTAAGGTTAGTTTTTTTGTTGTGGGTTCTAGGCTTAGCGTTTCTAAGTTCAAATTGGACAATGCGACTTATAGGGTGGGAAAGTACGGTAGTTTAAACCTGATTAGTTTATTTACTAACTTGTGTTTGGACGACCTTATTATCCCATGAAGTCGGTGAGTTTGTGAGATCTTTGTCTTTTGTGGAGTCATTGAACGCCTTGTAAGGTTTGATCTGATTTCGATGTACCCATTTAGCAATTGGCTCTTTGCGGCCTTTGCTGATTTTGATTTCGTAGACGACTGAGGACACTTTGTCTGTTATCAGATGAGGTCCAGTCCACCTGGGCATTAGTTTGCGGGCGAGAGTTCCGGTCTCGGACCCTCCTTTCCCGGTTGCTGGAGCGAACGTATAGTACCAGACTCTGTCTCCCACTTGGAGTTCATTGTGAGAGGCCTTCTGGTCGTAGTACGCCTTGCGTCCTTCAGCGGATTTTTCCAGGTTTTTCTGGGCGAAAGCAAAAGTGTTTCTGAGGTGTACATTCAAATCTTTCATGTATTGTTGTGTAGTGTAGGCTGTCGCCATGGCGGCGTCGCCTGGTTGGTACAACAGGTGTAGAGGGAGAGTCATTTGTCGACCGGTCATCATCTCGAAGGGAGAGATGCCAGTTGATGTGTGTGGAGTGGCTCTTATGGCCATGAGGACCAGAGGGAGTTTCACGTCCCAGTCCTTGTGGTTTGCAGCCACGTATTTCTTCAAAATACTCACCACAGTTCTGTTTGCTCTCTCTACTTGGCCTGAAGCCTGTGGGTGGTAGCCGACATGAAAGTTGGCCTTGACGCCTAGCGTCTTCCACAGTTCTTTCATCACTTCACCTGTGAAGTGTGTACCTTGGTCTGAGTTCACCCTAAGGGGAAGTCCAAACCTTGAGAATATATGATTCATTAACAACATAGCAGTGGTTTGTGCTGTGTCGTTAGGAGCTGGTAGGCATTCTACCCATTTGGTGAATGCACAGGTTACCGTGAGAAAATATTTATTTCCTCTAGAGCTCTTAGTGAGTGGTCCAACCCAGTCGATCTGGAGGTCAGACCATGGGAATGCAATGCCTCTGCTTTGCAGTGGTGCTCTGTGAAGTGGTCTGGTTGGCTGAAACTGGCCACAGACCACGCACCCTTCAATGTAGTCCTTGACATCCTTTTTCATTCCAGGCCAATAGGCAATTTGTTTTAATGCCGTCAGCGTGGCTTTATCTCCTTTGTGTCCTGCGGACGGGAGATCATGGGCATGAACTAACATCACCCCCCTTTGGTCATGGGGAACCACGAACACAGGTGAGGACGTTGGTCCATGAGCAAAAGTTAAGATGCCCTTGATTAGTTTTAGCTGTTTGCGCAGCTGATAGAGGACCTTAAGGTCTGGATCGGAATCCAGGTCGTCTTTAGACGGACTATTTTTGTTCGGATCAGTCAGGTACAGTATCATGGAGTTGATAGCAGGATCCGACTTTTGTAGTTGGATGATGTCTGGGTCAGTCAGTGCGGGTCGTACAGAGACTGCGTTGTCAGCAGGTCTGGTTGCGGCCTGTGCACGTGTGACTGCCATAACTCTGACTGAAGGATGTGTTGGCAGAGTCTCGATTAACCAGGAGGGGTCGAAGGACCATAGAGGACCTTCGTCGGCTCCTTCTTTGGCTAAGGAATCTGCAATGTCATTGTAGTGCTTGTCATCGCCTGGGACTCTAGAATGCCCTGGAACTTTCTTCCAGTAGATCTGTAAGTCGTGTGATGTCACCAAGTGATCACACGCTATGAAAAGCTCTTTGTGTTTGACCACTTTTCTGTCGCTTGTTAGGAAACCGTTCTGTTTCCACACAGCGAGGTGACAAGCGAAACTCAAACGAGCATAGTTAGAGTCAGTGCAGATAACTAGCGTCTTGATAGAGCGTTCTACTACCATCTGGAGAGCTATTAGGATTCCTGCAATCTCAGCATACTGAGAAGTCTGAGAGCCTAATTTGTAGCTGAAAGTTATCTGCTCTTGGTCTTGGAGGAGGACCCCTCCAACACCTGCTCTGCAGATCTTGTCGCGGAGGAATGAAGATCCATCCACGTACAACGTTGTCATATCTTTGCAGATATTGTCATCAAAGAAGTGGTGATTCGGGTCTTCAGTTACTGGGGGTTTTACCTCAACCGGCGGCTGGGTGGCTGGTACATCTTGTGTACACTTCTGGCAGATTGCCAAGTCCGTCCCCAGATGTGACTTCTTGTTTTGACCATAACGTATGTCTAGGTTAAAACTTTGAAGCGCCATGAGCCACGTTGCAACACGTGAGTTTGTCACCACACCATCTCTGATGCGTTCACTGTTAAGAAAGGTCACTGGCTGGTGTTGTGTTTCCACAATGATTTTCTGTCCACCAATGTAGCTGGAGAAATGTTTAACTGCCCACACTGTGGTCAGTAAAGCTTTCTCACAGTCTGAGAATCTCAACTCGGGGCCTGCCATCGTTTTGCTGGCATAGGCTACTACACGTTTGTCTCTGTCGTGTATCTGGTACAGACCTGCACTTATGCAATGAGCTGAGAAGCCCACTTCCAAGTAAAACTCTTTGTTGTAGTCTGGGTAGACTAAACAAGGGGCTGACTTGATCCTGTTTATAAGAGCGTCCATTGCCTGTTGCTGTTTGTCAGTCCAAACAAATGGTACGTCTTTTTTAAGGAGTTCAGTCAGTGGTTTCGCAAGGTCCGCATAGTTTTCGATGAACTGGTTCGAGTAGTTACACACGCCCAGAAAACTTTGTAGTTCTTTGAGATTGGTGGGGACTTTGAGATTGTCGAGGCCTTGGGTGCGAGTCAGCTGTGGTTGTACTCCGTCAGGACCTACAAGTAGGCCAACGTAGTCCACTTTGGTTCTGCACCATTGGCATTTTGACAGTGATATCTTAGCACCAGCAGTTGTCAGCTGATTCAGAACGTGGTCGATCTCAGCCAAATGTGAGTCCAGTGTTGGCTGCCTCAAAAGGACATCGTCCACGTAGATCAGTGTCCCACGCTCGTGGGCGTCTGGACATGCTTTGTTCAAGAAAATGTTGAACTCTGCAGGTGAGTTAGCGTAGCCAAAGGGACACCTGTTAAAGGTGTACTGACGGCCACCAAAAGTGAAAGCTAGTTTGTACTGGTCCTCGGCGCGCACAGGGATGGTCCAAAAACCAGAGGCGACGTCGAGGGTCGAGAAGTACTTACCATTGGTGACCTTGGGCAGTTCCTGTTGGAGTTGCGTCATAGGCCATCTGGATAAGGGAACTTGTTTGTTTAGCTTTCGGTAGTCTATAGTGAGTCTCCACTTACCATTTGGTTTTAACACCGGCCATAAAGGCGCAGAGTAAGTGCTGTTACAGTATCGGATGATACCTTTTTCTAACAGGTCATTAATGATTTCTCTGATAGGTTGATGTGCTGCCAGAGGAATCTTGTACTGTCTGACAAATGCAGGGGGAGCATTAGGCGGGGTTGGGATGCTCACTGTGTGGAGCGTGGTCAACCCACAATCCATCGAGTCAGCTGAGAATGATTTCTCATACGTTAAAAGAACTTTGCGAAGTTTGTCCCTTTCTTCATCAGTTTTCAGGGCGTCGGCTTGAGCGACCACCTGTTCAATCTGTGAAGCAATTGAGAGGGGTTCTTGTCCTTTGGGGAGCTCCATTGAGTCCCTTTCAGTGTCGTGAAACCTGTCTACAGGTAGGGCACTATAAGTTTGAGGACCTAGACTGTCTCCTCGGTTGAAACCGAACCGGTTGACTGTGTCATGGTCGGAATCATTGGGGGAGAAGAGAGCTATGGCCTGTGTTGGTTTCGTGAACAAGACTTGCCCCGTGTGTTGATTTGGGATCAAGTTTTCTGGGAGTCCTCCCAGAAATGGAATGCTTAGCTCAAAATCATGAAAATCAGTAGAGATCAACCATCCTAGCTGTGTGTTTTTTGGGATCAGTACCTCTTCTGTGCTTGTGTTGCACACAGCAACAGTCGTGGTTCTGCAGTCGAGGGTCACTTGGCATGTGGCCTCCATGGACAGTCCTAAGTTGAAAAACATAGGAGATGGTTGAAAGTATGCCTGTTTTGTGCTACTAGCTTGTCCTTTCATGATGTGACACATCACTGGCTTGTTCATAACCTGAGGTGGTACCGCAGTGTTATGGCTGTTAGCAATCTGGCAGACCTCTGGAATGGTCTGTCCAGCCTTAAGGTTCTCTGTGGTCAGCACAGGAGAGTCCTTTGTGGCCGTATCCAGTGACCACAGTACATTGTTGTTGATGTCCACTCGGACACCTAATCTTACCAAAATGTCAGAGCCTATGTAGGTTGCATGTGGTAAGTTCGGGACCACGAGGAACGGGTGATCCAGTTCTCGTTGGTTCCAGATTAGTTTCAGGGCAATGATCCCTATTGCGGTCATTACCTGTTTATCGTTGGGGTCTAACGAAAAGCGGAAAGCCTTTTTGTTCATATCTAGACCCAACTGTTTCTCAACCAAGGTTCCATAGAAAGCTTGGCTGATCGCTGATTTCTCCGTCCAAGGAGACAAAACAGCATCATCGGCGTGGGATCCTTGGATCTCAACACCTTTGACTACCCGTGGTAGGTAGTGTTCAGTGGGTGCTGACTGTTCCAGCTCGCAGAGGAGGCTCTCTTGTTGGGCCTTTTCTGCCTCACCTGTTGCTGAAGGTTCACTTACCGGGATTGTGCTCTCGTTGGAGGACCCCTTTGTGCCTTCCGCGGTACCTGCTGTTAGACAGTCAGTGTCACCTTGTGTAGGCATATCGATTGGCAGTGGTTGGCTCACTCTGGTCCACATTGTTTGATCACCATAATCTATAATCGCGTCGAAGCGGTTTATAAAGTCTTGGCCAACCAAAAATGGGAATGAGTCAACGGTGGACACGTGTACCGGGTGGTATAGCGTCATTTCACCAATCTGCATATGAACCATGGCTATAGCTGTAAGGGTTGTTCTCGTCTCTGAGAGTCCCTGCAGTACTACAGCACATTCTTTGAGGGGTATTTCCCTGTCAACCCCGCTAGCGGCTATCCTTAGCTCCTTCAACAGTGTGGGAGACATAATGGTTATGTCAGCCCCACCATCCAGGAGGGCCTCTTCTGTGAGGACCCCTTCTAAAGTGATTGACAGGTAAGCCTTCTTAGCGGGCCCCTTCCTGATAATGTTACACAGGAACCTATCAGGTTTTTTTCGACGTTTGTTACGTCTACCATTGTCTGTGTGAATTTCATTCACCTGTATTGGTAGTGCAGTCACACATGGGTCTGAGTGATCGGTCTGTGACGAGTCATTGTCTTTGGTGAGTGCGCTTTCCCCCCCTTTTTCTGATGAGGGGCTCTCGGACTCTGTAACAATGACGTCATGTTTACAGTCAACATCTTGTTGACTGTCTATACCCTGATTGTCAGCATCCTGACCATCAGTATCTTGGTGACTGTCAGCAATCGTGGCATTGCTGTTATTTGTGTGTTCTGAGTCACTATCAATGATAGTGCTACACATCACACCAGGTTTGTTTTCCTTGTTTGTTTTTTTCAAACTTTCTAACAACCGACGTATGTTCTCCATCTCTTCTGAAGACAGAGGTTTAGGGCCTTTTTTCTGGAACTTCTGTGGGTTTTTCCTCGCCCCAGACTGTTCAGTTTGAGGTGCAGGAGCTGGCGCATTGCTCGGGGGTCCTCTCTGGGACCACCCTCTTTCATATGAGTCTCCTTGGGACCCATATTTCTTTTTCTTTTGGAAAGCCTTCCTTTTTTGATGGGGCTCTTCCTCTTGATGCGGCCTGTACCACTTGGGGTCTCTGGACCCCTTTTGGTCTTTGTTCCAGCGGACACCTTCATTTTGCGGTCTGTCAGGTTGGAAATTTTGCTTATTCTCGGCTTCCTTAAAAGAGTGAGCTGGCGCTCTTGCTCCTTCAAGGTCTAGCGTTTGGTATTTGACCTTTTCACCAGGACACACTTCAAAGGGTGTTTTGTTTGGTGTGCGACCTGTAAAAACATCTATCGCGCACTCTCTTATGTCTTCGATGGACCTCCGTTTATAGTTTGCGCTGACATGTACTTTCTCTCTTATGTCAGGGCAGAGGTTTTGGCTGAAAATATACTTAAACCCTACCTCCTCCTCCATTTCAGGTTCGCATCTGTCCCCGAAATAGGCACGGAATATTCGGTCATAATATGACCTTGGGTGTTCATTCCTACCTTGCTTGATGTTAGCTGCTGTTATGATGCCATCGGGCCCCGTGCAAGGAGAAAACTCCTTTATCAGCGCAGCACAGAGAAGACTGTAGTCTTTCATCACTGCTTCTCGTTGACGCTTCATAAAAGCATGCACCGTCCTGTCCGATGTTAACCTTAACAGACAGATTCTATCATCATCTGTAGCTTCTGGGAAACGTTGAAGCTGGAAATCAAGGTCCTCGAGATAGATCTTGGTTTCGTGTGAGCCCATTGGGCCAGGGGCGAAGGTTTGAATGCTTTTCGCCATATTCCGTAGTTCAGCCATTGATAGAGGTATTTGTGGGTTATTATCAGATCCACCCACCGGTGCATCCGGTGGGATTGTCGGTTTTAGAGGCCCTAAGGGACGGCGCGGTGGTGTTGGAGGGAGTAGTGCATCTGGCATGGGCGGGGGCGGTGGAGGAGGGAGTAGGTCATCAGGTATGGGAGGAGGCAGCGGAGGCGGTGAGTTCTCAAGGTGTTTACTCATGAGACCCAAACATTTTCTCTCTTCTTCAAAGAGTTTGTTCATTGCTGATGCACGCTCTATTTTACAACTATTCAGTTGGACTTTTAACCCATCATTTTCACGTTGTAACATCATGTGCTGTTCTTGTGATTTTCTATAATCTTCTTGCAGCCTTGTGTACCGTAGTGATAATGATTCCAGGGTGTCCGTGCATTTTTCCAGCGCGTCTCGTGCCTCCCCACAATCCGCCTGAATCGACTTGTATTGATGGTAATACTTATCCTTCTCCACCACACATTTTTCCAAATCAACTTGTGATTGGTCAAAATCCCTTTTTAACACTTTGCATTCTTCGTAGAGACTACGCGTTTGTTCAGCGCTGCCAATACTCGACTGTGTTAAACTCTTTACCTCCTGCTGTAAAGCGGCAACCTCCATTTGTGCTGTTAAACATGATGTAGAGACAGCCCGGCGTACAGCAGTTTCAAAGTCTAGC
This sequence comes from Garcialebias charrua, assembly GCA_038048925.1. Classification (NCBI taxonomy): domain Eukaryota; kingdom Metazoa; phylum Chordata; class Actinopteri; order Cyprinodontiformes; family Rivulidae; genus Garcialebias; species Garcialebias charrua. Next base: position 12,793 of record JBBPBX010084609.1, read on the forward strand.
TTGGCCTTTAACAGAAGGCTTAATTTAGCCAAACGTTTATCTCTGTCTGCTTTCTTTTCAGCCGTTGTGGTTCCAGCTGTTACAGTTTTTAATGCACTGTCCACATCTGCTTCCTCCATCAACTGTGTCTCTTCATGGTAGTTTGTGATGGGCCCTGTGAGTGAAAATAAGGCACATTCGATCCAATCTGCTTTGGTCGGGTCGTGGCCTTGAGGTGGCACAGGCTGCCCTGTATCAGAGGTGTCAGGGGTCTCACCCTCTGTGCCTGCCATCTTTTATCTGGATTTTCAGTGAAAATCAAAATAAAAGATGTTCTGTATTCGTTATTCTAAACTTTTCACTATTTGAAATAAACAGGAAAGTTTAAATGTGCACAGGACAACTGTGGAAGATGATGTGTCAGAGAAAGGAAGAGAAAGGAAAAATTTTTTAGTTATCTGGAGTGAAAACTGTACTTTTGTTTGTTATTTTAAATTCTTTGTATTTAAAATAAGCAAAAATGTTTGTCCGTACCTCTGTTATTCTAAATATTTTATTTAAAATAAACAGGAGCTATTGTTTGTGTACAGAACAAAATTAAAAGCTGGTAACTCACCATAAAATGCTGACTTTTTATGATGTTTTTTGTGAACGTGACTGTTCGTCACTCAAAGTGCACCAGGAAATGACGACACAAATAGGCGGGTCGACGCAGCGCGTCACCAGCTCTGCTGTGCTGAGCGAGGCGGAGCTCGCTACACAGATACGTGACGTCAACCAATCAATCACAGTGCTTGTAGTCCTTTTCCCAAGCAACCATGGTAAATGTAGTTTTCTAACCTTCGACCAATGAAGTACCGGAAATGACGACAAAGTGGGTTGGTCGCAACGGCGTGCGTTCCCACTACAGCGAATCAGCGTTCGCTACGAGTGATTGACAGCTCCCAGCTCTCGTTTCATCCAATCACAGCTCATAAACAAACGTGTACTTGGACACGTAGCTCTAACGTTAGCTCGCACAACAGACCACAACTTTATAGACTCTTAAAACAACTCAGACGCTACAAATTAACTTTCCAAAATTCTGAAACATGCGGCGAACACACCTAGACAGGCCAACTTAGTTACGCTCAGTAACACAGCACTGCAGCTGTTGAACAAACACGGACTCTCTCGGAGCGCGTCAACGTCGGTTCTGGTCCACTTCGTCGTGGATCAGAAACTCGGGTCTGAACAGAACCACTATCCGACTACGTTCTACAGTAATATGCTTCTCTGACCTGCTCTAAAATGTAAAATACCACAACAGCAATCTTGTAGATGTTAAATTAGCTTTCAGGCTTTTGACTCGGCGGTCAAACAAAGCTTTGTACAGGAGTCTGCGTGAACTGGACCGAACCAGGACCAGAACCACCACAGACCACGGCTGACAAAACTTCACCTGAATGCTTCCAACAGCGTCTAACAGAGTTGAAACAATAATAATCTCACAGCTTCAAATGATAAAAACATGCAGAATCTGCCTGCTTTGAACACTTCCAGCCAAAATCATTATCCTCAGAGTTTAAAACTTGGATCCACTTATGCAAACATGACGTTACAGTTCATGAGAAACCACAGAAATCAATAAACTTTCAGAACCACGTACGAAGGCCACCAGATGTAAGAATTATGAGGAGGTCAATATTAATACTGACCTCTTTATCTTAATTAATTTACTTATTCAGATTGAATAGTAAATGTTCACGGATTCTGTTCTTTTTCAGTTTACCCAATATTTCTGTGGTCTTTATGATGGATAAATAAACAGAGCCATTAAGTGACAATGGACATTAACTTAGTTTGGTATGCCAGGCGACACTACCATTTATTTAAAATAAATCAACTAAATTAACACCATTACACTTGATTGACATGATTTCACTTTCTTTCAATTCAAATACGTCAGCACACTTAAATTTAACACAACAGACATAAATATTAGATGTTACACATATTTAGTCTGAGGGGCATTTCAGCTTAAAATAGTTTCCAGCTTAAGATTGAGAGGGAAAGGGAAAAGGAGGAATAAGAGGTTGGAGAGATTAAGTTATTTATCTCGAGTGTAACCAGAGATGACACTTTCCATCCGACTTCGGCTAAATCCCAGGTACGTTTGTAAACAGCTTTACCTTTTGACGATGCGTCTGATAAAGATATTACCAGCCTCCCAGGTGCACAGAGTCCTTCCGGCCCTCGTACGTCTGAACTGGTCGTTTACTTCCAACGTCTCCTCGGATCCGCGTCAGCCGTCAGAAACATGTGGCAGCTTCTGGCCGACTTCAAGACGAGATGTTTCTCAAAGAAAGTTCATTAGGAACTTTGGAGCTTTTGCTCGGGGAACTGGATGGAGGCGTCCATCAGTTCTAGCTGACAAGTTAGTCTTTGGCTCTTGACCAAGCTTGACCAGCTGCAAGGCAGAGAGCTTTCAGGTCTCCGTCCATTCAAACTCTCTG
>JBBPBX010084611.1:0-15266 GCA_038048925.1 Garcialebias charrua
TCTCTCAGTTTAAACTTTTGATCTGTGATTTGTGTTCTATTCTGAATAAAATATTAGATGTTGGCACCTCCACATCATTGCATTCAGTTTTCATTTGCAATTTGTTTAGTGTTCCAACTTTTTTGGAATCCGGTTTGTAGTACCGGCCCCTTCCCACGCTCTTGCAATATTTTAAACAATGTTTCTAAACACCAGTGACGTGCAGTGAGCGTCTGGAATCGATGCTCACATAGCTATCGGTATATAAACCCCAAAAAAGAAGCTTATATTTCAATTTAGCCTTTTTTTCTTCTTCCTCTCTCTAATACCTTCTGTTTCAACTGAAAATCTAGTTAGGAAAAAAGGAGCAACGGACACAGAATGGCTGGTTCAGAATGGAGGCGAGCAGATCTTTCTAAAGGAGGAAAGACAAAAAAAAATTGTTAGGATAGAAACAATTACAAATACAAACTATCCATTTGTATTAATTCATAACTATTCATTTGAGGAAATGTGGTCAGTTTGTCCTGGAGTAGGCTACAGTAAGCCTATAGCAGCATAACTAAGGGATAGCTCAGGAAACCAAGCCAACCCTAACCACAGGATTTATTAAAAAGGAAAGACTTACCGGTAAGTCTAATCTTAAATGTAGACAAGGTGCCAGCCTCAGACATAAATTGGAAGTTCCTTCCCCAAGAGAGGAGCCTGATAGCTGACCGCTCTGCCTCCCATTCTGCTTTTGGGAACCACAAGTAAACCTGAAGTCTGAGAGCAAAGTGCTCTGTTAGGAAAATACAGAACAGAACATGGGAGGAGAATATGAGAATTGAGGCTCTTGTAAGTGAATAAACACAGGAATGCAAACATCTTAAATTGTGAATACCTAAAAATACATTTCTTTAGTTTACTGCAAAGATGATTTTTTTTTAGCTTGTAATAACAAATGCTATGCATTATTTTGATCAAAACTTTTTTTTTTTAAACAAGACATAACATACATGGAAACTGTTTTGGTGCATGATATTATCCTTTTTTTTTAGTTTGAATGAGTATTATCATGTTTAACTTTGGGTTGACATCTGTTTTGTAAGTGACATTTACAGTATAATCAATATAACCACTGAACTCTTGAGTTGCAAGCTTATGCTTTTGTGCACACTGCAGCCTGCTTGCAAAAAGATGCCATCCACAACATCTTTATGATTCTATATATTTAACTATATGTTTACAATTCATAAAAACAGCTGTTCAGTACCTTTTCATTTACAGTAACAGATGTGTTGAGAGCTTTAATAGCAATTTTTTGCTCAGTAGGCATTATATGGCATGTGTACAGTACAGATTGGAGGGTCAACACAGGTGGTTTATTGTGAATCTAGAGACATGTTCAACTGCACCATCCACATTTTAGCGTAGATTCTACTGAGTCACTGCTAGCTATCACTGTGTCACTGGACCAGAGAAGTAGATCAAACAGCCCTGAACAGCTGAACTGAGGACAAAAGAATTCAACACAACAACAGATGTGAATAAATTGTAAATCACCATAATTGTGTTCCAGGAGGCCCAAAGAAATGGATGATGTCATTAGGGGCGCAGCCGGTGCCGGGTCCCAGAAAAAGCCTCTCAGGTGGAATGTGCTGCAGTTCCACTATTCCCCTGTCGAAATGTAATGTAGAGTCCAATATCTACTTTCGACTCAGACGGGGGAGGGGGCTTTCATGTTGAATAATTGAGACCCAGATAAAAGACCAATGGTTTTGCATTAGACAACCGCATGGCCTCATTGGCTCTCAGACTTCTTTCAAAAGCTGTGTTTCTACAGCTTTTATACTAGTTTGGCTTTTCTTCTCCATATCTGTCTGACCTGTTGTCCAATGCACACACATAAACAAACACAAGAGAAAACTGTTCTGGTGGATAATTGTCTTCATAAATAATTAGATGTTGGTGTTTCCCCTGCTAATGGCCTCCCTACCGTTTAGCTAGGCATGCCTCAAGTTATTAATGATAGAGCTGTGCTTCAAACAACAAACTTCGGTATTGGTGAGGTTAAAGCAACACAGGCTTGTCTGTTTCTCCAAAAGATGTAGACATATACATGCACCTGCTTGCCAAAAGATCTCATCATCAGGCTGAATAAACTCTCTCCACATCATTTGCTGTATGATATGGCTTATTGCTGTTTTTCTTTCTGTTATGAACAGGTGACAGCTGTGGACAATAGAGTTTAAACATTTATTATAAATAAATCAAAAATATGTATGCTGTTTTCCAGCGTTGTTAAGAGACTCTTTTCAAACCTTATACTAAATGAAAAGGCCAAGTATGGCTACAACTAAGATTCTGGAATACATGTGGAAGAAAGTCCTCAATGATGAACTGATCAGTGCATGTCTCAGACAGCAAACACATAATGTGGAAAAATAGAAACAAGAGGAACCATCATGAAACGTTAAGCCAAGGGCGTAACTTTAGGTCTAACATTGGGGGAGGGGGTTATGCTCTCTACCTATTTATTTATCGAATAAATTACTTTAAAAAAAGATTCAGGATATTTTAGGGTTAATTGGGGGCTGCCATTGCATGTAAATGCATGGAAGCCACCTATTGTTATTGTGCTCGAACGTGTGTCTACATTGTCGTCGAGTGTTAATGCAGCCCGAACCACAATGTCTACCCCCACAAAAGTTATATCAAAACGACTGGCTCGGCCCCCTGATGTGTGCTATTACTTTTATTGGCATTTCGACTTACCATGGCATTTTTCAACAAAGTATCAAAAAACTAGCAAAACATTATAAGGTAGACGTATAAAATCAAAGACAGGAACAAATCTGCATTGTTTTTTGCCAGGATTCCAACAGATTCTGAAAACCATTTAGCAGACCATAACTCATGTTCCCTGAGGAAGGGAACGAGGTGCAACATACTTGCTATGGGAATTGCGCCCCCGCGCAATTACCTGAAGGAATATACTCACGCCTTTACGGCTAGGGCGTCACCGCCGCGCCAGAGGCCCCGCCCTCTGGGTACTTAAGCGGCTGACGCCCATCCATCTTCCTCCAAAATTGCACTTCACCGAGCTTTCAGCATTGAAAGGGCCAGATATGTTGCACCTCGTTCCCTTCCTTCAGGGAACATGAGTTATGGTGCATAACTTTCAGTTCCCTTTCAGTCTGGTCTCTCGGTGCAACATACTTGCTATGGGAACGTAATCCATTCACGCCCTTGAAATGCTCAGTAAAATGCATGCTAGAGTGAACGTCTGCCCTTGACCAGCAGGCATCTCAAGGCTACTTTCTACTGTGTGTTAGAAAGGACAGCCTGAGTGACGTCACACGCAGTAACATCCAAACTGTAATGCTTTGCAAAAGTGTTTAATGAGCTCCAGTTCGCAGCAGCGCAGATGTCTGCAACTGGTACACCCTTGAACAATGACCAGGAGGTGGCCAAGCCCCGAGTGGAGTGAGCGTGCACTCCAGAGGGCACCTGTTGACCTTTGCTACTGTACGCCCTTTTAATGGCCTCAGTCACCCAATGTGAAAGGCGTTGTTTTGATAGGGCCTTTCCGGTAGCAGGTGCCACAAAGCAGACGAACAGTTGATTTGTTTTTCTCCATTCGGCTGTTCTCTGCATGTAAGTGCGTAAAGCTCTCACAGGGCAGAGAGCCTTCAGCCTTTCCTGTTCCTGAGTGAGTACAGGAGCAGGTGGGAAGGAGGAGAGATCAAAGTCTAGACTCCTATGGTTCAAAGTCAAGACCTTGGGAGTGTATGCGGGATTAGGCCTTAAGGTGACCTTTGACCCGTCAGGGGCGAATCTGGTACACATTGGATGTACAGACAATGCATGGAGGTCACCCACGCATTTCGCCGAGCAAAGTGCCAGGAGTAGAGCGGTTTTATAAGATAACAAATCTATCTTAACCTCGCTCAGTGGCTCGAATGGGGGGTCACAGAGAGCCCCTAAGACCAGGCCAAGATCCCAACCAGGGGTCAGAATCCTGCTGGGTGGTTTAGTCCGAAGCACACCTTTCATAAATCTTATTATGATTGGATGCATTCCAGGTGTCCTGTGTCCCCAGCCCTCGTGACAGGCTGAAATAGCTGATAGGAAAACTTTAATCGTTATATTTAATAATAAGAACGACCTTTTTCCAGTAGGTCCTGAAGGAAGGTCAGGAGCTGAGCCAAGTTGCATGCATAAGAAATAATATTTCTTTCTGAGCACCAGGCTTCAAAAATACGCCACTTCTGTGCATATAGAGACTGTGTTGATACAGCACGGGCGTTTTGTATGGTTTTTACCACATTTTCCGGCAGGCCTGATGCCATCAGCTTGTTCTTTTCTGCTAACAAGCTGAAATTTTTGACAGTTCTTGGCCTAAGCGGCAGGACTGCCCCTTCTGGTGACATAGTTTGGCCCTGAAGAAGAGCAGTTGGTGCATCCAGTTCTCCTCCAAAGGCCCTGGAGTCTGTTAACCCCTGGGGGTCAACTAAGCTGGGAAGAGGGCTTCCTTGCTGATGTGCTACCAGGTTGCTCTGCTCGAAGGTAATCAAGGGCAGATGTAACCTGTCATCCGTATTAGGCATAGTTGGAGCAAAAAGTCTATTTCCCCCTTCCAAGTTTGGGGTCATGAGACTGGGAGACTGTGAGTTTTGTAAACGAGCAGACCTCTTGACTCCAATCCGTTTTTTGGAATGGTCCAGTTTACTGGTCCTTTGCTTTAACAGAGCGTCAGAACCAGGCAAACTGACCGTGGTTTGTGTCTCACCCGTTGGGAGAATTTTGTTTGAAAGCAGAGCTGGATCAGCACAGAGAGGAAGGTCACGTGCTGTCTGATTATTGCTTGGACATTGCGTGTCCCTCATTAATAATAAAGGGGCAACTGCAACGTGAGAACGTGGAGACGCTCCTTTTAGTTTGGCAGACTTTAGATTATTTGGTGATAGTCCCAGTCCCCTTCGAAAAACAGGAAGGGAGATCTGATTCAGCTCTGATTTGTTTATATGCACAGCAACTTGAACACAATTGCTGCTGTGAAGGTGTGAAGCTTGTGGCTACCTGAGGGCATCTGATGCAGCCCCCTCCCCCTCGTTGTTAGATTCTGTCGGCATGCCTCCCTGAGGTGCGGACATGTCATGTGTTCATCTGGTTAGTGTATTGGCTGCCCCGTCGTTCAAATTGGAGCGAGGGCTTGAGCACGTGACCCTCCTCACCTGTCTCCATGAGGGGTATAGGGGGTGCTTGCAGACACCTCTGTGTCTGCTTACTGCAGACAAATCAGAGGCACCCTGCTGGGGTTTATTGATTAGGCTAATACCCCATGGGCCGTGAGGGAGGGGGGGGAAATGGCCCCCTCCCTTTATGATGGCTGGCAGGCCAGAGGGACCTGTTCTGCTGAAGTTATTTGTGTGTTTGTTTTAGAGTCAATAAAACAGAGAGGAGCTGTTTCATGAGCTTTATTTGTGCTTATGTGCAATGACGTACATGATTCTATGTCACTCACAGCAGAGAGAGCATGATTTGAGTATGTGATAGATTTACCAGCTTTTTGTACCATGTTACAAGTAAAGTCTGGACATGAAGGGATCATTCCTAGTACCACGTGGGCGGGTGATCGTGTAATGTGGGAACGTGTACCTGGTTCATCAGGCATGCTTTTGTCTGGTGTCCCGGTTCGAAGAGGAGGCCCTATGTTTGGCCGCCTGGGGGGGAACAAACCGGTTCTTGCTCCATGCATGCTCTGTGCGAGGTTGGCCTGGCGGGGGTCTCTGCCAAGGCTCCTCCTCATATACTGGCCGCTTCTGTGGTGAGGCACGCGTTACTGAGTGGTATCGAGACTGCGCAGGTCTGCTTCCAGCAGACACCCTTGGGGGGGCGAAGCTTCTCCGAGGAATGCCCACTCGGAGAGCTTCCGCCTGTCTACGCCTTTGGTCCAGCTTGGTCTGAATTTGCTCCAAAGCTTTACCAAATAATCCCGTCGGCTCTATGGAGTGGTGGAGAAAAGGCACCTTTTGTCCCTCAGGGAGATCCGTTAAAGTCATCCACAGGTGGCGAATCGTGATGACCACTTCCGCCATGCCCCTGCCTTGTGCAACAGCAGCAGTCCCCATCATACGGAGCACAAAGTTTGTTGCTCTGCGGGCTTCGTCCAGCAAGTCAGCGGCCGCCTGCTTATCCGTTGTTACCTGCAGCTGTTGTAGCTTTTCCTCTAGGTAAGCCTGCATCAACGCGGACGCGTTCATGGCGCACGCCGCGAGTCCCTGAGCTCTGTAGCACTTCTCGAGTAGAGATGCTGAAACTCGACAAGCCTTGCTGGGGAGAGTTGGTTTTGTCCCGGATGACTTATGTTGGGTACCCACCAGACGCGTTTCGGCCAGCGGAAGCGGCTGATTTACATTGAAAGTCTATATGGAGACGCGTCGAGGTGCGTCAAATCATGAAGCGGCGCGTTTTGAGTGTTTGAAGCAGCGTAGCAGCACGCAACAGTTCCTTTCCGCGCGCGCGCGTCCGAAGCAACCTATGCGTCGAGCATCCAAGGGTCAAATATTTGAACTTTCGATGCTCGACGCGTCGCATCAACCAATTGGGAGAGACTCTGCTATGTGATGACGCAACGAAAACTGGACTTTTTTTGGACTTTTTAAACTTACCCCATCGAGCCTCCATGAAGAACCAGCCTCCGGTAAGAAACTTGGCATTTTAAACAGTTGCTGCTGTCCGCTCGAGCGTACGATCACCCCAAACATAAAAAAACGTTTTAATCTCAACAAAGACTTTTGGAGCTGCAGTTCGGCTTGTAGAAAACCCACTCAAGTAGTACTGTGGCTCACGTACAGCTGATTTTGTCTGCCTGGTGTACAAGAAACAACCAGAAAAGGAGCCAACCCCCCCTCTTCTTTCTCCTCCCAGGGCGCGTCATCAGACGCGTCTTTAGTGGCTTGTGTGAAAGTGACAAGCAGCCAAAAGGGGGTGGCAGGAGCGTTTTGACGCATTTGGTCTGTACCCGACATTAGGAGCCAGGTGAGACGCTAGTGTGTCCTCAATCTGAGGCATGTTAGCTATTCCCACCTCATCCATCCCGTCTACATCGAGGAACTGTGAGAGGGGAAGGAGCATGGGGGCTCTTGGTTGAGCCCAGGTGCGAGTTAGTTCTGTGAGGAAGTCCGGGAACACGGGCATCCTTTGCCTCGTGGCGGCTTGCTGCTTCGAGTAAAAATAGTTTCCTGCCAGCCTCGTGACCTGTTGGCGAGGCGGAGGCTCGGGCCATGGGATGTGCAGCGCGTCCGTTGCTCTGTGGCACAAGTCGAACAGAGCAGGGATGGAAAAGTCGGTTTCTGGGAGCACAGGTACCGGGGTCTGGGAGAGATCTTCACCCTGATCCTCCAGTTCCACGTCTGCTTCCTCCGCTGAAAATTCGCCCGAGGCTGAAATCGAGATCTCGTCCTCGTTCATCATGCCTCGGGTGTCGAACTCGACTGTTAGGTCCACCATAGGAGCCAGCACGTCAGGGCTGTCACCCCATTCGACTCGTGTGCTGTCATGTAGAGCCATGTTCTCGAGCTCCGGCGTGGGAGTGAGGGGCTCCGTGGTGTCTGCGTCCGCTGGTGTTGCTGAATTGCCCATGGCTTTGGCAACGAGGTCAACCCGGTGCCGCAGCACCGCATCCAACATCAGGCTGCAGTGTGGGCAAAAGTCGGGCGTATCCAGCGCTGTTTTTGCGTGAAGCATTCCCAGGCAGACTGGACAGGCCTCATGGGTGTCCGTCGCCGCGAGGGAGAAACCACATCCACTGGGACAGGCGCGCGAAGTTGGGCTCGCCGTCCCGTTGGTTTTCCTTGGAAGTCTCGCCTTTCGCTTTCCTTTCTCCGGAGGCATGTCCGAGATAAGGCGAGTGAGTCCTTCCAGAATCTTTTTTCTTTTTCCTTGAAATGTCTCCTCCGTTGCGTCGCTTTCGCTGGCTAGTTCGCTAGGAGTTAGCGAAGTAGCTTATTTCTTGTGGCATAGTTGGCGCCGTCGAGCGAAGCAATCTGTAGAGAGAGGAGAAGAAAATACTTTGGGGTTAAGAAAAAATGTACCGGACTAGCTTTCGCTAGTCCAGCAATACGCAGGAATAATTCTCTGTGCGCTCTGTGCAAGGAGCAAGCTCACCTCAAGTTGAGCGATGAAGCAACAGAGAAGTCCCGCGAAGAGGTAGTTCAGGTTTAGCAAGGTGAAGGGCAAAAAAAGAGGAAGATGGATGGGCGTCAGCCGCTTAAGTACCCAGAGGGCGGGGCCTCTGGCGCGGCGGTGACACCTTAGCCGTAAAGGCGTGAGTATATTCCTTCAGGTAATCGCACGGGGGCGCAATTCCCATATCATGTATTTTGCACAGAGAGACCAGACTGAAAGGGAACTGAAGAGCATATTACACTCAGCGGACAAAACAAATAAACTCTAAACAAACAAAACCATGTAAATACGGCTCATCTTTGGTATCAGCCTGTAGCTGTTTTTGGACTTTCAAACAAAAGCACCAAACACCTGTTTGTGTCTTGGTGTGAAAGAAATAAACTGTGTGCACATTGACTAAGTGCACAGCTGTGTTTTTGGTTTTATTATGAAGGAAAAAACATTTATTTTGAGACATTTCTTTTGCACAGTTACAGCTGTTTGTTAATAAAGGTCCCTGTGCTGTGTGAGAACTGGGGCTTTGATTCATAAATATATTTTTGTTTTCACTTTATGGATTATAAAGATTATTACATACATTTTCAGACAAATAGAACAGTTCAATAAATAATGGTACACCCTATGATTAATTGTTATGATTTATTGATTGTTAATTTTGCACCTTTAAAAAACCCCACAGGTTTATGTTTGGGATCAGCACAGATTATATAAAAAAGAACAAGCTTTTTTTATTTACTATGTCTGGCACCAGTGGATATTTTCCAGATTAACTGAGCAACACCTTTTTCTGTCTACATGTAGAACTGGCCTCAATATTTGCAGCTTCAGTGAGATGAATGTGGTGATCTGAATGAACTTTTAATGTGTTTAGCTTTTTTTTAGGATTAAATGCTTTGATTTTGACTGAACTAAAGAACCAACCATTTTTTATTTATGATGCAAATCAATCTAACTTCAGGCAGAGTTTTTCTGCTCAGTTTCCTTCCACCATCAATGCGCACACGAGCATCAGGTTCCTGTTGACTTTGCAGCTACTTTTATGAGCCCGTGACAAATTGCAAATCAGATCTTTTGCTTGTACATCTTTTGCGCGGTTGCAGTGCTGCGCGTGCACAAATATCTGTGTTTATCTTATTTTTCTTTTGACTCGGTCAGTTTAGGTGGAGTAGTAACGGAGCTAGCAAAACACCTACACCAGAATTACTCTAATGTCTCTGCTACATTGATTACATAGCAGCATAGACTAAACAAATCATCAGTTAATTTACCTCATTTTGATGTTTTCTCTTTTTACAAGGGGGTGTAGTTGACCAACGATGAAAAATTGTTGGTTGTCCTTGTCCGCTTTTGGGTCCTCTTCTCATTTCTTTGAACTACAGTACATCCACACTGACAATGCTTCGGTGCACTCGGGCCGGGCCACCCCCATAGCAAAGCAAAATCGAAGATAAGATCTCATTTATGTCACATTTACGGATCCTAGACATCAATGAGCACTAATCAAGACCAAAGTGGTTTTCTCATTCTTCTCAAATGTCTCTCCTGAGAAATATGTCTCACAGTGAGCACTGTGCGAGTTCTCTAAATTCTCTTACAGCTGTCTCTTTTTCTTGTCTCAGTTGTGAGAAAAATGAGACATAATGTGCTGCTCTCAAATTTGTCTCAATTTGATATCCTTGGAAGCACACTCTCTCATGGCTGTCTCTCATTGCTCTCCATTTGAGTTCTCAGCCAAAAGAAAACGGAGATGAGTGCAAGCGCTCACATGAGTCTTAATAAGAATTAAAAATGTATCTCAATGATATCTCAGCTTATCTCATGCCAAAATAAAGACAATACAGGAAAAATAAAATTGAGATGGTTTATTCACATAATATTCATAATATTCAACTTACAAAATTTGTTGATTTCTTACACAAGTCATACTACTCAATGACAACTTTGAGTTCCAAAACTTAACCCATTCAACAACAATGTGCTCAAAACACACCTTTTTGAGACTTTAAAATGTGTGAACTTTCTAGATGTTAATATTTTACTGTCAAATTTATGATTTTCTGACAGTAGTGTGCAGGTTTCTTTTACTGCTACAATAGAGTTTTGCTTTGAATTATGCACAAAAGTCTTGGGAAGTGTAACAAAAACTGTTTTAACAATTGTTCAAGTCACACTTATGATACAGAGACACCTAATAATGAAAAACATTCATGGCACGAGTTCATATGTGGGTCGTGGGATTTTTCATAGTTGTTTTAATGATTGATCTTTATGGGAATGCTATACAAGCATTCACCGCATTGTTTACGTGTTTCTCTTTTTACTCGTTACTATACGTCTTCCATACATTTTGTTTAAAAGCATCTCATTCCCAAAATTTTGTGCTAACAATTCATATATCAAAATGTTCAGTTCCTTCGGGGCATTCTGGCTGTGACTTTTGATATTTCAGCTATTCATCTTTTAATAGCCATTTTGCTTTTCAGCCACTTTTTTTCCTATTGGAAATGAATGGAGCTGTTTTCAATACCCTTATTTAAAATCTTTCAAAATCTTTACAGCACCTTACACATTTTGTTCTGTTTCTGCTCTTTTGACTTTGCTAATTATTAACTGAACTAATTTTAGGATTTTTTTCTAATTACAGCTTTATTCTGCTATTTTAGATATAATTTTGCTTCTTTCTGTTTTTTCTACTTTTGTGATTGTTTCTGCTAATTTGAGCTATTGGTGCTTCTTGCAGTTGCTTTATCTTTCGGCTATTTGCTGCAGTTTTAGCTAATGTTCAGCTGCCATTAATTAAAGTTAGCCTTTTTAAGTCAAATTCTCATTTTGGTGGCTCTCGTTTGCTTTATGCTTAGTTTAGCAAATGTGCTCCTTTTACTTCTTTTTGCTTATATCAGCATGTTCAGCTACACTTCAGCTGTTTTACTGCACATTCTAGCAATTTTAGCTATTTTACAACAAAATAATGTGATGTACTTGCGACCTGTCCAGGTTGTACCCCGCTCCTCGCACTGTGACTGCTGGATATGGGCCCCAGTGACCCTGAAAGGAAGAAGCCAGTATAGATAATGGATGGATACAACAAAATACAATATTTTTCTGCATACTTTAGCAAAACACATGCCAATTCAATTTATTTTGTTAAAATTAGCATGTTAAGCTACATTTGAGTAATTTTAACACCCATATTTGTTGTTTAAGCTATTTTATAACAAATTGTCCCTTTTTGTACTTGTAAGCTTTTTTCTGCTAATTTGACATTTTTACATCCTTTTAACCATCTGGGTGCTAATTTCAATTTGTGTCAGCTACCTTTACCTTGTTTATGCCAAATTAATTTTTTTCTGCCATTTCAGCAATAATTCTGCTCCTTTCTATTGTTTTTCTGCTAACTTAAACCTATGCTGTCTGTCTCTCTGTGTGTCTGTCTCTATCTCTCTCTCTCTCTCTCTCTCTCTGCACTGGCTCCTTCCTGTAGATATGATGTTAACAGACATTAAAATTAAATATAGACTAGTTCAGATCAAATGTTATAATTTAAACTGATCATTCATCCAACATTGCATCTTACCTTACTTTTAGAGAAGCAAGGGGACAATAGTTTTTTCAGAGATTTCTTGTCTAAAATCAGTATGTCAGGAGGTAGTGACAGAGTGAAGAAATATGTTAAAAATATATTGTTAGAAAAGTTACATACAGCTCCTTCAATCTGTGCTTCCTGTCCAAAATCATAATTTGAACTCTGAACTCTTGGCGGGCGGGCACATCCATGCTAGAGGGCAGGGGGTGGGTTATACCAACACTGTCATTAACTTGCATAGTAATATCTTTAAAAAGGGGATTACAACAGGCATAATATTTAATGTAGAATTTATAGTTCTACTATGACATTATTATGCACATCATTTTCGCTTTTTATAAGCTTGAAACAGACTGCTATGTTCTGCACCTGTTTCCTCCCCCCCCCTCCTTGCTCTCATTTGGTTGCGTCTGTTGGAGTCTTGCATCGTCACAGCAGTCAGCAGAGAGAAGCAGCACGTGGACCAAACTCAGCTAAGGTAATGAGACATTTTTATTTTTATTTTATCAAATTCAGATTTTTTACAGTTTTGAATTACTGCACTCATTACAGCCTGGTGACCATGTTTTGTTTAATCAATTCTAATAGTGCACCGTGAGTCGTTAGCTGCCTTAAAACATGCTAGCTTGCTAGTTAGCTTGATGCTAATGAGGTTAAGAAATGACCATAGTTACAGTCTAAACGGACAATTTTATATTTTCTGTTGATAAAACCATTAAAATATTAGAATTATTTTATTGAATTCCAGTTTAGTTTATGAAATTAAAGCCAACAGGAAAAAACAAAACGTCTGAAAGGTAATGGCATGATCTATATGTACTGTATCCAAAAAAGCTAAGTCTGGTCCTCTGGACATTCAAAAAACAAAACAAAACAAAGCAAAAAAACAACAACTGTAGAAACGTTTCGTCTTTCGTCCGAAAGACTTCCTCAGTCTGAGAAGCTGTGTTCAGCTCAGTCTTATAAATAGCACCCTCCCACAGTGGATCAACCAGTTGGCTGATGACAGCCGAAACCAGCTGCTCACATGATCAAGGAGGACCATCAGCCTGAGCTGATGGTCCTTGTTTTGTTTTTTGAATGTCCAGAGGACCAGACTTAGCTTTTTTGGATTTTTCTACCTGGATTATTGAGCATGCATCAGGGTATATGTACTGTACATTTTTTTAATGATATCATAACTTATATATTTATTTTAAGATTATTTTCAGACAAATTATGACAAAAGACGTTGAACTAGGTCAGGATGAAGTTAACTTTATAGGGAATGGGCCGCTCCGGTATCAGTATTCTGCTTCGATACCAGCATAATTTACGTATCGGATTTTTCCGATCCGACCTGCAGAGATCGATCCACGATCACGTGAGGACTTAGTGAGCAGCACTGTAGCTAACTAACTTTTCATCAAATTTGTTAAACTGGGGTTAGAAGCCAGAGTAAGTTGGTTCCGTTTTTCCTTTGACATCTTTCTTTCTGTCCTCAGGAAAAAGTGCAGTTAAATAAACAAGAAAATCCTGGATGGTTTGGATGATTTTACAATATCAGTTCTAAATGGTAAGCCATGCTTATGTATTTAAATGAAATATATTATGTAAATTACTGTCAAACTGAATTGTTTGTTGTTCACACTGACACTTGTTTTAAATATGAAAATAATTTATTTAATTTTTGTAAACTCAACTTTATAATTCTGAAAGTTAATAATTTGTGTTTACAGCTGCCAACATAGATGAGGTCTTGCTACAGACCCTCAGTCGTGATGATTTACGAGACCTTTTTCCAGGGCCAGAAAACTTTATGAGGAGGAAACAGTTGTGGGCTCATGTTCACAAAGAGGCAAGTTTTTACCACCTTTGAGCTGAAAACACCTAGCACAACACATTTTGCTTGTAACTCCTGTAACAATTTTTTTTTTCTTTTTTTTTCTCCTTAGGATGAAAATCCCACCTTATCAGATACAACTGGATCAAATGAAACCGGAACTGTTTCTTCACCTCAAAGAGCACCTCCACCTCCCCAGACATCCACTCCTTTGGTAAAACCATGCTTCAAAGAGATTCACAATGTAAGTGGTTTACTTTTTATTATGGTTTCTCAAAAAAAAAGCACTGTGGCAGGTGTTAATGCTTCCGTGCGCCGTAGGTGATGGATGAGCTATGGCGGATCCTGGATAAGGGCAACCTCACATTCCTGACAGAATTAAAGAAGAGATGGGAACACTTTTGCTCTATGGTTCAGTTTTACGGTGTTTGGAAGAAGATGTTAAAGCCACCCAAGAACCCGGATGGAGGTTAGTAATTGTGCTGTCTTTCATACACAATGCTGCTGTGTGTATATATATATATATATATATATATATGTATATATATATATATATATATATATATATATATATATATATATATATATATATATATATCAGAGAGTCAGAGTCAGAGAGTCTTTATTGTCATTTGCACCGCATGTGGTACATGAGATGAAAACGAGATTATGTACACGAGGTCCCAGTTACATCCAACAACAATGAAAGAGAAAAACAGTAATAACATCTAGAACTAACTAAGAAAAGCATCAACTAGTAATACACTAAGCCTAATATAGTGGGAATAAACAGCAGCACGAACATGAGTTTGTATGAGCAGATGGTCACAGATGAATACAGCAACAAGAAAACAGATCAGCATCAGCATGATGTGATATTTTGCAGTGTTTATTTTTTATTTTATTTTTATTTATTCATGAGTCTAACAGCCTCAGGGTAGAAGCTGTTCCTCAGTCTAGTGGTTCTACATTTGATGCTCCTCAACCTCCGTCCTGAGGGGAGTGGGGCAAAGAGTGAGTGTGCTGGGTGAGTGAGGTCTTTCATGATGCAGGTGGCTCTTTTCCTGCATCTGGAGGTGTAAATGTCTGTGATGGTGGGGAGACTGACTCCAACAGACTTCTGTGCAGCCTTCACCACTCTCTGTAGAGCTTTCCTCTCTTCAACTGTGCAGCCTCCATGCCACACGTTGATGCTGGAGCACAGGATGCTCTCCACTGCACACCTGTAGAAGGAGGTGAGGACTGGGCTGCTCAGACCAGCTCGTCTCAGCCGTCTGAGGAAGTAGAGTCTCTGATGACCTTTCTTGATCAGGCTGGTGGTGTTGTTGCTCCAGCTGAGGTTATCATTCATGTGTACACCCAAGTATTTGTAGCTGGAGACCACTTCCACTGCAGACCCACCTATTTTCAGTGGGGCATGGGTGTGTTTGTTCCTTCTGAAGTCCACAATCATCTCCTTTGTCTTCTTCACATTCATGTGAAGATTGTTCTCTTTGCACCAGCTCTCCAGGTGTTCCACCTCCTGTCTGTAGCTGGACTCATCATTGTTTGTGATGCATCCCACCACCGCTGTATCATCTGCAAACTTAACAATATGACAGCCTGGAAGTGTGGCTGTACAATCATATGTGAGCAGAGTGAACAGAAGGGGGCTCAGCACACATCCCTGAGGAGAGCCAGTGCTGAGGGTTATGGTGGAGGAGGAGA
>JBBPBX010084613.1:0-15266 GCA_038048925.1 Garcialebias charrua
ACCCAGGCAGTAAGCACTCATTCCTGGGTACAGATGAACCGTACGCGCCCTGGAGGTCCCCAACCCAGGCAGTAAGCACTCATTCCTGGGTACAGATGAACCGTACGCGCCCTGGAGGTCCCCAACCCAGGCAGTAAGCACTCATTCCTGGGTACAGATGAACCGTACGCGCCCTGGAGGTCCCCAACCCAGGCAGTAAGCACTCATTCCTGGGTACAGATGAACCGTACGCGCCCTGGAGGTCCCCAACCCAGGCAGTAAGCACTCATTCCTGGGTACAGATGAACCGTACGCGCCCTGGAGGTCCCCAACCCAGGCAGTAAGCACTCATTCCTGGGTACAGATGAACCGTACGCGCCCTGGAGGTCCCCAACCCAGGCAGTAAGCACTCATTCCTGGGTACAGATGAACCGTCCGCGCCCTGGAGGTCCCCAACCCAGGCAGTAAGCACTCATTCCTGGGTACAGATGAACCGTCCGCGCCCTGGAGGTCCCCAACCCAGGCAGTAAGCACTCATTCCTGGGTACAGATGAACCGTCCGCGCCCTGGAGGTCCCCAACCCAGGCAGTAAGCACTCATTCCTGGGTACAGATGAACCGTCCGCGCCCTGGAGGTCCCCAACCCAGGCAGTAAGCACTCATTCCTGGGTACAGATGAACCGTCCGCGCCCTGGAGGTCCCCAACCCAGGCAGTAAGCACTCATTCCTGGGTACAGATGAACCGTCCGCGCCCTGGAGGTCCCCAACCCAGGCAGTAAGCACTCATTCCTGGGTACAGATGAACCGTCCGCGCCCTGGAGGTCCCCAACCCAGGCAGTAAGCACTCATTCCTGGGTACAGATGAACCGTCCGCGCCCTGGAGGTCCCCAACCCAGGCAGTAAGCACTCATTCCTGGGTACAGATGAACCGTCCGCGCCCTGGAGGTCCCCAACCCAGGCAGTAAGCACTCATTCCTGGGTACAGATGAACCGTCCGCGCCCTGGAGGTCCCCAACCCAGGCAGTAAGCACTCATTCCTGGGTACAGATGAACCGTCCGCGCCCTGGAGGTCCCCAACCCAGGCAGTAAGCACTCATTCCTGGGTACAGATGAACCGTCCGCGCCCTGGAGGTCCCCAACCCAGGCAGTAAGCACTCATTCCTGGGTACAGATGAACCGTCCGCGCCCTGGAGGTCCCCAACCCAGGCAGTAAGCACTCATTCCTGGGTACAGATGAACCGTCCGCGCCCTGGAGGTCCCCAACCCAGGCAGTAAGCACTCATTCCTGGGTACAGATGAACCGTCCGCGCCCTGGAGGTCCCCAACCCAGGCAGTAAGCACTCATTCCTGGGTACAGATGAACCGTACGCGCCCTGGAGGTCCCCAACCCAGGCAGTAAGCACTCATTCCTGGGTACAGATGAACCGTCCGCGCCCTGGAGGTCCCCAACCCAGGCAGTAAGCACTCATTCCTGGGTACAGATGAACCGTACGCGCCCTGGAGGTCCCCAACCCAGGCAGTAAGCACTCATTCCTGGGTACAGATGAACCGTACGCGCCCTGGAGGTCCCCAACCCAGGCAGTAAGCACTCATTCCTGGGTACAGATGAACCGTACGCGCCCTGGAGGTCCCCAACCCAGGCAGTAAGCACTCATTCCTGGGTACAGATGAACCGTACGCGCCCTGGAGGTCCCCAACCCAGGCAGTAAGCACTCATTCCTGGGTACAGATGAACCGTACGCGCCCTGGAGGTCCCCAACCCAGGCAGTAAGCACTCATTCCTGGGTACAGATGAACCGTACGCGCCCTGGAGGTCCCCAACCCAGGCAGTAAGCACTCATTCCTGGGTACAGATGAACCGTCCGCGCCCTGGAGGTCCCCAACCCAGGCAGTAAGCACTCATTCCTGGGTACAGATGAACCGTCCGCGCCCTGGAGGTCCCCAACCCAGGCAGTAAGCACTCATTCCTGGGTACAGATGAACCGTACGCGCCCTGGAGGTCCCCAACCCAGGCAGTAAGCACTCATTCCTGGGTACAGATGAACCGTCCGCGCCCTGGAGGTCCCCAACCCAGGCAGTAAGCACTCATTCCTGGGTACAGATGAACCGTCCGCGCCCTGGAGGTCCCCAACCCAGGCAGTAAGCACTCATTCCTGGGTACAGATGAACCGTCCGCGCCCTGGAGGTCCCCAACCCAGGCAGTAAGCACTCATTCCTGGGTACAGATGAACCGTCCGCGCCCTGGAGGTCCCCAACCCAGGCAGTAAGCACTCATTCCTGGGTACAGATGAACCGTCCGCGCCCTGGAGGTCCCCAACCCAGGCAGTAAGCACTCATTCCTGGGTACAGATGAACCGTCCGCGCCCTGGAGGTCCCCAACCCAGGCAGTAAGCACTCATTCCTGGGTACAGATGAACCGTCCGCGCCCTGGAGGTCCCCAACCCAGGCAGTAAGCACTCATTCCTGGGTACAGATGAACCGTACGCGCCCTGGAGGTCCCCAACCCAGGCAGTAAGCACTCATTCCTGGGTACAGATGAACCGTACGCGCCCTGGAGGTCCCCAACCCAGGCAGTAAGCACTCATTCCTGGGTACAGATGAACCGTACGCGCCCTGGAGGTCCCCAACCCAGGCAGTAAGCACTCATTCCTGGGTACAGATGAACCGTCCGCGCCCTGGAGGTCCCCAACCCAGGCAGTAAGCACTCATTCCTGGGTACAGATGAACCGTCCGCGCCCTGGAGGTCCCCAACCCAGGCAGTAAGCACTCATTCCTGGGTACAGATGAACCGTCCGCGCCCTGGAGGTCCCCAACCCAGGCAGTAAGCACTCATTCCTGGGTACAGATGAACCGTCCGCGCCCTGGAGGTCCCCAACCCAGGCAGTAAGCACTCATTCCTGGGTACAGATGAACCGTCCGCGCCCTGGAGGTCCCCAACCCAGGCAGTAAGCACTCATTCCTGGGTACAGATGAACCGTCCGCGCCCTGGAGGTCCCCAACCCAGGCAGTAAGCACTCATTCCTGGGTACAGATGAACCGTCCGCGCCCTGGAGGTCCCCAACCCAGGCAGTAAGCACTCATTCCTGGGTACAGATGAACCGTCCGCGCCCTGGAGGTCCCCAACCCAGGCAGTAAGCACTCATTCCTGGGTACAGATGAACCGTCCGCGCCCTGGAGGTCCCCAACCCAGGCAGTAAGCACTCATTCCTGGGTACAGATGAACCGTCCGCGCCCTGGAGGTCCCCAACCCAGGCAGTAAGCACTCATTCCTGGGTACAGATGAACCGTCCGCGCCCTGGAGGTCCCCAACCCAGGCAGTAAGCACTCATTCCTGGGTACAGATGAACCGTCCGCGCCCTGGAGGTCCCCAACCCAGGCAGTAAGCACTCATTCCTGGGTACAGATGAACCGTCCGCGCCCTGGAGGTCCCCAACCCAGGCAGTAAGCACTCATTCCTGGGTACAGATGAACCGTCCGCGCCCTGGAGGTCCCCAACCCAGGCAGTAAGCACTCATTCCTGGGTACAGATGAACCGTCCGCGCCCTGGAGGTCCCCAACCCAGGCAGTAAGCACTCATTCCTGGGTACAGATGAACCGTCCGCGCCCTGGAGGTCCCCAACCCAGGCAGTAAGCACTCATTCCTGGGTACAGATGAACCGTCCGCGCCCTGGAGGTCCCCAACCCAGGCAGTAAGCACTCATTCCTGGGTACAGATGAACCGTCCGCGCCCTGGAGGTCCCCAACCCAGGCAGTAAGCACTCATTCCTGGGTACAGATGAACCGTCCGCGCCCTGGAGGTCCCCAACCCAGGCAGTAAGCACTCATTCCTGGGTACAGATGAACCGTCCGCGCCCTGGAGGTCCCCAACCCAGGCAGTAAGCACTCATTCCTGGGTACAGATGAACCGTCCGCGCCCTGGAGGTCCCCAACCCAGGCAGTAAGCACTCATTCCTGGGTACAGATGAACCGTCCGCGCCCTGGAGGTCCCCAACCCAGGCAGTAAGCACTCATTCCTGGGTACAGATGAACCGTCCGCGCCCTGGAGGTCCCCAACCCAGGCAGTAAGCACTCATTCCTGGGTACAGATGAACCGTCCGCGCCCTGGAGGTCCCCAACCCAGGCAGTAAGCACTCATTCCTGGGTACAGATGAACCGTCCGCGCCCTGGAGGTCCCCAACCCAGGCAGTAAGCACTCATTCCTGGGTACAGATGAACCGTCCGCGCCCTGGAGGTCCCCAACCCAGGCAGTAAGCACTCATTCCTGGGTACAGATGAACCGTCCGCGCCCTGGAGGTCCCCAACCCAGGCAGTAAGCACTCATTCCTGGGTACAGATGAACCGTCCGCGCCCTGGAGGTCCCCAACCCAGGCAGTAAGCACTCATTCCTGGGTACAGATGAACCGTCCGCGCCCTGGAGGTCCCCAACCCAGGCAGTAAGCACTCATTCCTGGGTACAGATGAACCGTCCGCGCCCTGGAGGTCCCCAACCCAGGCAGTAAGCACTCATTCCTGGGTACAGATGAACCGTCCGCGCCCTGGAGGTCCCCAACCCAGGCAGTAAGCACTCATTCCTGGGTACAGATGAACCGTACGCGCCCTGGAGGTCCCCAACCCAGGCAGTAAGCACTCATTCCTGGGTACAGATGAACCGTACGCGCCCTGGAGGTCCCCAACCCAGGCAGTAAGCACTCATTCCTGGGTACAGATGAACCGTACGCGCCCTGGAGGTCCCCAACCCAGGCAGTAAGCACTCATTCCTGGGTACAGATGAACCGTACGCGCCCTGGAGGTCCCCAACCCAGGCAGTAAGCACTCATTCCTGGGTACAGATGAACCGTACGCGCCCTGGAGGTCCCCAACCCAGGCAGTAAGCACTCATTCCTGGGTACAGATGAACCGTACGCGCCCTGGAGGTCCCCAACCCAGGCAGTAAGCACTCATTCCTGGGTACAGATGAACCGTACGCGCCCTGGAGGTCCCCAACCCAGGCAGTAAGCACTCATTCCTGGGTACAGATGAACCGTACGCGCCCTGGAGGTCCCCAACCCAGGCAGTAAGCACTCATTCCTGGGTACAGATGAACCGTACGCGCCCTGGAGGTCCCCAACCCAGGCAGTAAGCACTCATTCCTGGGTACAGATGAACCGTACGCGCCCTGGAGGTCCCCAACCCAGGCAGTAAGCACTCATTCCTGGGTACAGATGAACCGTACGCGCCCTGGAGGTCCCCAACCCAGGCAGTAAGCACTCATTCCTGGGTACAGATGAACCGTACGCGCCCTGGAGGTCCCCAACCCAGGCAGTAAGCACTCATTCCTGGGTACAGATGAACCGTACGCGCCCTGGAGGTCCCCAACCCAGGCAGTAAGCACTCATTCCTGGGTACAGATGAACCGTACGCGCCCTGGAGGTCCCCAACCCAGGCAGTAAGCACTCATTCCTGGGTACAGATGAACCGTACGCGCCCTGGAGGTCCCCAACCCAGGCAGTAAGCACTCATTCCTGGGTACAGATGAACCGTACGCGCCCTGGAGGTCCCCAACCCAGGCAGTAAGCACTCATTCCTGGGTACAGATGAACCGTACGCGCCCTGGAGGTCCCCAACCCAGGCAGTAAGCACTCATTCCTGGGTACAGATGAACCGTACGCGCCCTGGAGGTCCCCAACCCAGGCAGTAAGCACTCATTCCTGGGTACAGATGAACCGTACGCGCCCTGGAGGTCCCCAACCCAGGCAGTAAGCACTCATTCCTGGGTACAGATGAACCGTACGCGCCCTGGAGGTCCCCAACCCAGGCAGTAAGCACTCATTCCTGGGTACAGATGAACCGTACGCGCCCTGGAGGTCCCCAACCCAGGCAGTAAGCACTCATTCCTGGGTACAGATGAACCGTACGCGCCCTGGAGGTCCCCAACCCAGGCAGTAAGCACTCATTCCTGGGTACAGATGAACCGTACGCGCCCTGGAGGTCCCCAACCCAGGCAGTAAGCACTCATTCCTGGGTACAGATGAACCGTCCGCGCCCTGGAGGTCCCCAACCCAGGCAGTAAGCACTCATTCCTGGGTACAGATGAACCGTACGCGCCCTGGAGGTCCCCAACCCAGGCAGTAAGCACTCATTCCTGGGTACAGATGAACCGTCCGCGCCCTGGAGGTCCCCAACCCAGGCAGTAAGCACTCATTCCTGGGTACAGATGAACCGTCCGCGCCCTGGAGGTCCCCAACCCAGGCAGTAAGCACTCATTCCTGGGTACAGATGAACCGTCCGCGCCCTGGAGGTCCCCAACCCAGGCAGTAAGCACTCATTCCTGGGTACAGATGAACCGTCCGCGCCCTGGAGGTCCCCAACCCAGGCAGTAAGCACTCATTCCTGGGTACAGATGAACCGTCCGCGCCCTGGAGGTCCCCAACCCAGGCAGTAAGCACTCATTCCTGGGTACAGATGAACCGTCCGCGCCCTGGAGGTCCCCAACCCAGGCAGTAAGCACTCATTCCTGGGTACAGATGAACCGTCCGCGCCCTGGAGGTCCCCAACCCAGGCAGTAAGCACTCATTCCTGGGTACAGATGAACCGTCCGCGCCCTGGAGGTCCCCAACCCAGGCAGTAAGCACTCATTCCTGGGTACAGATGAACCGTCCGCGCCCTGGAGGTCCCCAACCCAGGCAGTAAGCACTCATTCCTGGGTACAGATGAACCGTCCGCGCCCTGGAGGTCCCCAACCCAGGCAGTAAGCACTCATTCCTGGGTACAGATGAACCGTCCGCGCCCTGGAGGTCCCCAACCCAGGCAGTAAGCACTCATTCCTGGGTACAGATGAACCGTCCGCGCCCTGGAGGTCCCCAACCCAGGCAGTAAGCACTCATTCCTGGGTACAGATGAACCGTACGCGCCCTGGAGGTCCCCAACCCAGGCAGTAAGCACTCATTCCTGGGTACAGATGAACCGTACGCGCCCTGGAGGTCCCCAACCCAGGCAGTAAGCACTCATTCCTGGGTACAGATGAACCGTACGCGCCCTGGAGGTCCCCAACCCAGGCAGTAAGCACTCATTCCTGGGTACAGATGAACCGTACGCGCCCTGGAGGTCCCCAACCCAGGCAGTAAGCACTCATTCCTGGGTACAGATGAACCGTACGCGCCCTGGAGGTCCCCAACCCAGGCAGTAAGCACTCATTCCTGGGTACAGATGAACCGTACGCGCCCTGGAGGTCCCCAACCCAGGCAGTAAGCACTCATTCCTGGGTACAGATGAACCGTACGCGCCCTGGAGGTCCCCAACCCAGGCAGTAAGCACTCATTCCTGGGTACAGATGAACCGTACGCGCCCTGGAGGTCCCCAACCCAGGCAGTAAGCACTCATTCCTGGGTACAGATGAACCGTACGCGCCCTGGAGGTCCCCAACCCAGGCAGTAAGCACTCATTCCTGGGTACAGATGAACCGTACGCGCCCTGGAGGTCCCCAACCCAGGCAGTAAGCACTCATTCCTGGGTACAGATGAACCGTACGCGCCCTGGAGGTCCCCAACCCAGGCAGTAAGCACTCATTCCTGGGTACAGATGAACCGTACGCGCCCTGGAGGTCCCCAACCCAGGCAGTAAGCACTCATTCCTGGGTACAGATGAACCGTCCGCGCCCTGGAGGTCCCCAACCCAGGCAGTAAGCACTCATTCCTGGGTACAGATGAACCGTCCGCGCCCTGGAGGTCCCCAACCCAGGCAGTAAGCACTCATTCCTGGGTACAGATGAACCGTCCGCGCCCTGGAGGTCCCCAACCCAGGCAGTAAGCACTCATTCCTGGGTACAGATGAACCGTCCGCGCCCTGGAGGTCCCCAACCCAGGCAGTAAGCACTCATTCCTGGGTACAGATGAACCGTCCGCGCCCTGGAGGTCCCCAACCCAGGCAGTAAGCACTCATTCCTGGGTACAGATGAACCGTCCGCGCCCTGGAGGTCCCCAACCCAGGCAGTAAGCACTCATTCCTGGGTACAGATGAACCGTCCGCGCCCTGGAGGTCCCCAACCCAGGCAGTAAGCACTCATTCCTGGGTACAGATGAACCGTCCGCGCCCTGGAGGTCCCCAACCCAGGCAGTAAGCACTCATTCCTGGGTACAGATGAACCGTCCGCGCCCTGGAGGTCCCCAACCCAGGCAGTAAGCACTCATTCCTGGGTACAGATGAACCGTCCGCGCCCTGGAGGTCCCCAACCCAGGCAGTAAGCACTCATTCCTGGGTACAGATGAACCGTCCGCGCCCTGGAGGTCCCCAACCCAGGCAGTAAGCACTCATTCCTGGGTACAGATGAACCGTCCGCGCCCTGGAGGTCCCCAACCCAGGCAGTAAGCACTCATTCCTGGGTACAGATGAACCGTCCGCGCCCTGGAGGTCCCCAACCCAGGCAGTAAGCACTCATTCCTGGGTACAGATGAACCGTCCGCGCCCTGGAGGTCCCCAACCCAGGCAGTAAGCACTCATTCCTGGGTACAGATGAACCGTCCGCGCCCTGGAGGTCCCCAACCCAGGCAGTAAGCACTCATTCCTGGGTACAGATGAACCGTCCGCGCCCTGGAGGTCCCCAACCCAGGCAGTAAGCACTCATTCCTGGGTACAGATGAACCGTCCGCGCCCTGGAGGTCCCCAACCCAGGCAGTAAGCACTCATTCCTGGGTACAGATGAACCGTCCGCGCCCTGGAGGTCCCCAACCCAGGCAGTAAGCACTCATTCCTGGGTACAGATGAACCGTCCGCGCCCTGGAGGTCCCCAACCCAGGCAGTAAGCACTCATTCCTGGGTACAGATGAACCGTCCGCGCCCTGGAGGTCCCCAACCCAGGCAGTAAGCACTCATTCCTGGGTACAGATGAACCGTCCGCGCCCTGGAGGTCCCCAACCCAGGCAGTAAGCACTCATTCCTGGGTACAGATGAACCGTCCGCGCCCTGGAGGTCCCCAACCCAGGCAGTAAGCACTGGGTTAGGGTTAGGGTTAGGGTTAGGGTTAGGGTTAGGGTTAGGGTTAGGGTTAGGGTTAGGGTTAGCCTAACCCTAACCCTAACCCGCCCTGGAGGTCCCCAACCCAGGCAGTAAGCACTCATTCCTGGGTACAGATGAACCGTACGCGCCCTGGAGGTCCCCAACCCAGGCAGTAAGCACTCATTCCTGGGTACAGATGAACCGTACGCGCCCTGGAGGTCCCCAACCCAGGCAGTAAGCACTCATTCCTGGGTACAGATGAACCGTACGCGCCCTGGAGGTCCCCAACCCAGGCAGTAAGCACTCATTCCTGGGTACAGATGAACCGTACGCGCCCTGGAGGTCCCCAACCCAGGCAGTAAGCACTCATTCCTGGGTACAGATGAACCGTACGCGCCCTGGAGGTCCCCAACCCAGGCAGTAAGCACTCATTCCTGGGTACAGATGAACCGTACGCGCCCTGGAGGTCCCCAACCCAGGCAGTAAGCACTCATTCCTGGGTACAGATGAACCGTACGCGCCCTGGAGGTCCCCAACCCAGGCAGTAAGCACTCATTCCTGGGTACAGATGAACCGTACGCGCCCTGGAGGTCCCCAACCCAGGCAGTAAGCACTCATTCCTGGGTACAGATGAACCGTACGCGCCCTGGAGGTCCCCAACCCAGGCAGTAAGCACTCATTCCTGGGTACAGATGAACCGTACGCGCCCTGGAGGTCCCCAACCCAGGCAGTAAGCACTCATTCCTGGGTACAGATGAACCGTACGCGCCCTGGAGGTCCCCAACCCAGGCAGTAAGCACTCATTCCTGGGTACAGATGAACCGTACGCGCCCTGGAGGTCCCCAACCCAGGCAGTAAGCACTCATTCCTGGGTACAGATGAACCGTACGCGCCCTGGAGGTCCCCAACCCAGGCAGTAAGCACTCATTCCTGGGTACAGATGAACCGTACGCGCCCTGGAGGTCCCCAACCCAGGCAGTAAGCACTCATTCCTGGGTACAGATGAACCGTACGCGCCCTGGAGGTCCCCAACCCAGGCAGTAAGCACTCATTCCTGGGTACAGATGAACCGTACGCGCCCTGGAGGTCCCCAACCCAGGCAGTAAGCACTCATTCCTGGGTACAGATGAACCGTACGCGCCCTGGAGGTCCCCAACCCAGGCAGTAAGCACTCATTCCTGGGTACAGATGAACCGTACGCGCCCTGGAGGTCCCCAACCCAGGCAGTAAGCACTCATTCCTGGGTACAGATGAACCGTACGCGCCCTGGAGGTCCCCAACCCAGGCAGTAAGCACTCATTCCTGGGTACAGATGAACCGTACGCGCCCTGGAGGTCCCCAACCCAGGCAGTAAGCACTCATTCCTGGGTACAGATGAACCGTACGCGCCCTGGAGGTCCCCAACCCAGGCAGTAAGCACTCATTCCTGGGTACAGGAACCGTACGCGCCCTGGAGGTCCCCAACCCAGGCAGTAAGCACTCATTCCTGGGTACAGATGAACCGTACGCGCCCTGGAGGTCCCCAACCCAGGCAGTAAGCACTCATTCCTGGGTACAGATGAACCGTACGCGCCCTGGAGGTCCCCAACCCAGGCAGTAAGCACTCATTCCTGGGTACAGATGAACCGTACGCGCCCTGGAGGTCCCCAACCCAGGCAGTAAGCACTCATTCCTGGGTACAGATGAACCGTACGCGCCCTGGAGGTCCCCAACCCAGGCAGTAAGCACTCATTCCTGGGTACAGATGAACCGTACGCGCCCTGGAGGTCCCCAACCCAGGCAGTAAGCACTCATTCCTGGGTACAGATGAACCGTACGCGCCCTGGAGGTCCCCAACCCAGGCAGTAAGCACTCATTCCTGGGTACAGATGAACCGTACGCGCCCTGGAGGTCCCCAACCCAGGCAGTAAGCACTCATTCCTGGGTACAGATGGACCGTACGCGCCCTGGAGGTCCCCAACCCAGGCAGTAAGCACTCATTCCTGGGTACAGATGGACCGTACGCGCCCTGGAGGTCCCCAACCCAGGCAGTAAGCACTCATTCCTGGGTACAGATGGACCGTACGCGCCCTGGAGGTCCCCAACCCAGGCAGTAAGCACTCATTCCTGGGTACAGATGGACCGTACGCGCCCTGGAGGTCCCCAACCCAGGCAGTAAGCACTCATTCCTGGGTACAGATGGACCGTACGCGCCCTGGAGGTCCCCAACCCAGGCAGTAAGCACTCATTCCTGGGTACAGATGGACCGTACGCGCCCTGGAGGTCCCCAACCCAGGCAGTAAGCACTCATTCCTGGGTACAGATGGACCGTACGCGCCCTGGAGGTCCCCAACCCAGGCAGTAAGCACTCATTCCTGGGTACAGATGGACCGTACGCGCCCTGGAGGTCCCCAACCCAGGCAGTAAGCACTCATTCCTGGGTACAGATGGACCGTACGCGCCCTGGAGGTCCCCAACCCAGGCAGTAAGCACTCATTCCTGGGTACAGATGGACCGTACGCGCCCTGGAGGTCCCCAACCCAGGCAGTAAGCACTCATTCCTGGGTACAGATGGACCGTACGCGCCCTGGAGGTCCCCAACCCAGGCAGTAAGCACTCATTCCTGGGTACAGATGGACCGTACGCGCCCTGGAGGTCCCCAACCCAGGCAGTAAGCACTCATTCCTGGGTACAGATGGACCGTACGCGCCCTGGAGGTCCCCAACCCAGGCAGTAAGCACTCATTCCTGGGTACAGATGGACCGTACGCGCCCTGGAGGTCCCCAACCCAGGCAGTAAGCACTCATTCCTGGGTACAGATGGACCGTACGCGCCCTGGAGGTCCCCAACCCAGGCAGTAAGCACTCATTCCTGGGTACAGATGGACCGTACGCGCCCTGGAGGTCCCCAACCCAGGCAGTAAGCACTCATTCCTGGGTACAGATGGACCGTACGCGCCCTGGAGGTCCCCAACCCAGGCAGTAAGCACTCATTCCTGGGTACAGATGGACCGTACGCGCCCTGGAGGTCCCCAACCCAGGCAGTAAGCACTCATTCCTGGGTACAGATGGACCGTACGCGCCCTGGAGGTCCCCAACCCAGGCAGTAAGCACTCATTCCTGGGTACAGATGGACCGTACGCGCCCTGGAGGTCCCCAACCCAGGCAGTAAGCACTCATTCCTGGGTACAGATGGACCGTACGCGCCCTGGAGGTCCCCAACCCAGGCAGTAAGCACTCATTCCTGGGTACAGATGGACCGTACGCGCCCTGGAGGTCCCCAACCCAGGCAGTAAGCACTCATTCCTGGGTACAGATGGACCGTACGCGCCCTGGAGGTCCCCAACCCAGGCAGTAAGCACTCATTCCTGGGTACAGATGGACCGTACGCGCCCTGGAGGTCCCCAACCCAGGCAGTAAGCACTCATTCCTGGGTACAGATGGACCGTACGCGCCCTGGAGGTCCCCAACCCAGGCAGTAAGCACTCATTCCTGGGTACAGATGGACCGTACGCGCCCTGGAGGTCCCCAACCCAGGCAGTAAGCACTCATTCCTGGGTACAGATGGACCGTACGCGCCCTGGAGGTCCCCAACCCAGGCAGTAAGCACTCATTCCTGGGTACAGATGGACCGTACGCGCCCTGGAGGTCCCCAACCCAGGCAGTAAGCACTCATTCCTGGGTACAGATGGACCGTACGCGCCCTGGAGGTCCCCAACCCAGGCAGTAAGCACTCATTCCTGGGTACAGATGGACCGTACGCGCCCTGGAGGTCCCCAACCCAGGCAGTAAGCACTCATTCCTGGGTACAGATGGACCGTACGCGCCCTGGAGGTCCCCAACCCAGGCAGTAAGCACTCATTCCTGGGTACAGATGGACCGTACGCGCCCTGGAGGTCCCCAACCCAGGCAGTAAGCACTCATTCCTGGGTACAGATGGACCGTACGCGCCCTGGAGGTCCCCAACCCAGGCAGTAAGCACTCATTCCTGGGTACAGATGGACCGTACGCGCCCTGGAGGTCCCCAACCCAGGCAGTAAGCACTCATTCCTGGGTACAGATGGACCGTACGCGCCCTGGAGGTCCCCAACCCAGGCAGTAAGCACTCATTCCTGGGTACAGATGGACCGTACGCGCCCTGGAGGTCCCCAACCCAGGCAGTAAGCACTCATTCCTGGGTACAGATGGACCGTACGCGCCCTGGAGGTCCCCAACCCAGGCAGTAAGCACTCATTCCTGGGTACAGATGGACCGTACGCGCCCTGGAGGTCCCCAACCCAGGCAGTAAGCACTCATTCCTGGGTACAGATGGACCGTACGCGCCCTGGAGGTCCCCAACCCAGGCAGTAAGCACTCATTCCTGGGTACAGATGGACCGTACGCGCCCTGGAGGTCCCCAACCCAGGCAGTAAGCACTCATTCCTGGGTACAGATGGACCGTACGCGCCCTGGAGGTCCCCAACCCAGGCAGTAAGCACTCATTCCTGGGTACAGATGGACCGTACGCGCCCTGGAGGTCCCCAACCCAGGCAGTAAGCACTCATTCCTGGGTACAGATGGACCGTACGCGCCCTGGAGGTCCCCAACCCAGGCAGTAAGCACTCATTCCTGGGTACAGATGGACCGTACGCGCCCTGGAGGTCCCCAACCCAGGCAGTAAGCACTCATTCCTGGGTACAGATGGACCGTACGCGCCCTGGAGGTCCCCAACCCAGGCAGTAAGCACTCATTCCTGGGTACAGATGGACCGTACGCGCCCTGGAGGTCCCCAACCCAGGCAGTAAGCACTCATTCCTGGGTACAGATGGACCGTACGCGCCCTGGAGGTCCCCAACCCAGGCAGTAAGCACTCATTCCTGGGTACAGATGGACCGTACGCGCCCTGGAGGTCCCCAACCCAGGCAGTAAGCACTCATTCCTGGGTACAGATGGACCGTACGCGCCCTGGAGGTCCCCAACCCAGGCAGTAAGCACTCATTCCTGGGTACAGATGGACCGTACGCGCCCTGGAGGTCCCCAACCCAGGCAGTAAGCACTCATTCCTGGGTACAGATGGACCGTACGCGCCCTGGAGGTCCCCAACCCAGGCAGTAAGCACTCATTCCTGGGTACAGATGGACCGTACGCGCCCTGGAGGTCCCCAACCCAGGCAGTAAGCACTCATTCCTGGGTACAGATGGACCGTACGCGCCCTGGAGGTCCCCAACCCAGGCAGTAAGCACTCATTCCTGGGTACAGATGGACCGTACGCGCCCTGGAGGTCCCCAACCCAGGCAGTAAGCACTCATTCCTGGGTACAGATGGACCGTACGCGCCCTGGAGGTCCCCAACCCAGGCAGTAAGCACTCATTCCTGGGTACAGATGGACCGTACGCGCCCTGGAGGTCCCCAACCCAGGCAGTAAGCACTCATTCCTGGGTACAGATCAGTGGTGTAGTCTACATTTTTGTAGTGGGTATACTGTGCTCAGAGACAAAAACCTGTCCGGAGGACCTACCGGTACTTAATTTTTCCTTTTTCTACCTAGATTACTGAGATGAATCAGGACATTTAGAGACAAAAATGCAATGTAGTGCAATGTAATTGACAATTTATTTTGAATTTTAAGCATATTTAACATTGCAAAATGTCTGTGATGCTTACATTTTAATAAATGCACAACAAACCTGAGCCTGATGACTGGATCTTGAAGGAGGCCCACTCCTCCGATATGGAGACCCTCTTTTCAGTCAGGACACCAGTTGACGTTATGGTACTGCAAACAGCACATCCTGCAGGAAGTAAATAAAAATTGTCATATTTGTATATTTTTTAATATTTCCTGATACCAGTAATAATACTAGAATCTACTGATTCACTAGACTGTAAGCATGTGTCGACAATTACATTCATTATTACCTTTCATTATTATTTGCATACACTTTTGCATTATGACCAACTAAAACGTGAAAATGAAATGATCACACACACACACACACATATATATAATTTCTCATGTAATATACTGTACTAAACTTTTGAAAGATATGATTATCAGACTATTTTAAAATTATCAAGTCATAATATGTTAATGTTGGAAATATATCAATTAAACCTTATATACAAATTGGTTCCCATATCTTTTTATATTTACCAAATTTTTTGTTCCTCCATTCCAACCAGGGATGTCCTGACTTTCACTCCACAAGGCTGGCCAATTTGGATCTAAAAATGAAACAAGGAGTTTTAAAACAGAGTAAAAAGCATAGCATTTTGTTGATTATTGGAGTGACAGACTTTGTCACAAACAAATCATTTTTATATTCACATATTTATTTATATGAAATGTTACTGTAAAATT
>JBBPBX010084614.1:0-10356 GCA_038048925.1 Garcialebias charrua
TATATATATGTATATATATATGTATATATATATATGTATATATATGTATATATATATATGTATATATTATATGTATATATATATATATATATATATATATGTATATATATATATATATACAGGTAGTCCCCGAATTACGAGCGCTCTGATCTGCGAGGTCCCAGACTTACGAGCTGCACATTTTTGGAAAAAACGAAAAAAATACCGAGTTTTCATGTGTTTTTTCACTTCAGTTAGCAAGTTAAGCATATAAACACACGTTTCCGATCATTTTTATGCACTCAAAAGTAGTTTTTAGATGAAAATAGAGTGTTTTTAGGTGCGCTGGCGAAATTTACGAGCGGACTTCCGGGTTGCGAATTTTTGGAAAAAACGAAAAAAATACTGAGTTTTCATGTGTTTTTCCACTACAGTTAGCAAGTTAAGCATATAAACACACGTTTCCGATCATTTTTATGCACTCAAAAGTAGTTTTTAGATGAAAATAGAGTGTTTTTAGGTGCGCTGGCGAAATTTACGAGCGGACTTCCGGGTTGCGAATTTTTGGAAAAAACGAAAAAAATACTGAGTTTTCATGTGTTTTTTCACTACAGTTAGCAAGTTAAGCATATAAACACACGTTTCCGATCATTTTTATGCACTCAAAAGTAGTTTATAGATGAAAATAGAGTGTTTTTAGGTGCGCTGGCGAAATTTACGAGCGGACTTCCGGGTTTACGAGAGCAATGGCGGCCGTTCCAAATTACGAGATTTCCGGTTTACGAGCGCCCCCTTGTGACGGATCTCGCTCGTAAATCGGGGAATACCTGTATATATATATATATATATATATATATGTATATTATATATATATGTATATATATATATATATATATATATGTATATATATATATATATATATATGTATATATATATATATATATATATATATATATATATNATATAATTCAGGCCTCTGTAAAACCCTGCAAATTAAAGACCTGGCATTCCTTTATGCTATCACCCGCCATCTGCCATTGTAGACTTTAAGACAAAGGTTAACTTATGCTGAAAATGCACTTGTTCATGAGATCACACTCAGGTTGTATGTTGAAAATGACTCTCGGCTACTACCACACCAAATGTTAGCTCAATATCTGTGAAGATTATTGTGTTATAAATGTTTGTGTGCTGGCTAATGTTGGTTAGCTGTGGCAGTCATCTTGAATTGGATTAGCTCCAAAAGATTTTATTTTGTACACGTATGTCCAGCAGTTACTTTCTGAAAGTTTTGTTCAATCTTATCCAGTGGTTCATGAGATATTTTGCTAACAGACAAGGTGAACTCAAAACACTTGTTGCTAAAAAAATTTAAGCAACTATCTCACACAAAGCGTAGCACTTAAAATATGTCTTGAAATGAAGTCTCAGCTACAAACTCACTGAATTTTAGCTCAATTTGTGCAAAAGTAACAAAGTTGCAGCCACTTTTCTGTTCGCTAAGGTTGATTAGCTGCGGCGGCCATCTTGAATTGGGTTGGCTCCAAACGTTGATCAGCTGTAGATGTGCATCCAGTCATTACTTCCTGTAGATATTTTGCTAGCAGACATAATCTTGTCCTATCTGTTTTAGGAAGTTCGAGTCGTGTCCACAGTTTGCACGAACAGACGCGTGTTTGTTTGAAACTGTTTCTGTAAAAAGCGCTCTGAAGATTTGCAAGTCCGCTTTAAACAATCAGCTTTTTGTTTGTCTGCGGTGCATTTTCATCCTGTGGGCAAAGAGGAACACAAATGCATCTTTATTCACGTCTCAGACACGGTTTGATGGCTGCAGACTTTCTGAGAAACCATTTCTTAAGGTTATTAAGCCTTCCTGTCATTCAGACGAAGCAAAAGATTTATTGAGTTTTCAAGCCCAAGTGGATTTCCCCCTCGCACTGAAACACGTCATTTAGGGCCTCCGGCCGTACAGAATTTGTCTTATTACACCTAATTGTTTGGCACCCACAAGTTCCATGTGTCCAAAAAGTTTTTAATGTGACAAAAATCACATGAAGGAGTCTGACTTGAATGTGACGGAGGAGCAATGGGGCAGATGGAGTGAAAGGGAACTGGTAAATAAACCCATAATTGCTCTGTCTGGAGGCTCTTTCTCTCTTTTTTTTTCTTCTTCCGACTGTAGTCTGTCCAATTTCAGGCAGCTGTTAAAAAGCAATCAAGCCAAAGAAGGGAGAAAGTGAAAAGCCTTATTGTTGGGGCTTTTATCACCGCTTCGA
Source organism: Garcialebias charrua (assembly GCA_038048925.1). Taxonomy (NCBI): domain Eukaryota; kingdom Metazoa; phylum Chordata; class Actinopteri; order Cyprinodontiformes; family Rivulidae; genus Garcialebias; species Garcialebias charrua. The sequence goes on from JBBPBX010084614.1 coordinate 2,256, forward strand.
GCAGCTTTAAGATGTCAGAGACGTCCAAACACAACAGTCTGCTCTTTATCCTTTTCATCTGCTCAGGTACGCTGCTGAAAGCTGTGGAAAATCCACCGCACACTCAAAACGGTGACTTACAGCCATGTCAGCGGGGAACTTTGTTGCCAGTTGCTTCAATGCGAAGGAGGACAATTGTGGTTTTGGCTGTGTCCGTTAGCAAAATATCCCATGAACCACTGAACAACTTTTTAATGAAACTTACAGGAAGAAATTGTTGGATGCACGTCTTTAATTAATTTTTGGAGTCGGTACAGTTGAAGCTGGTCACCACAGCCAACTGACATTAAAGACGAAAAAAATGGCTACAACTCCTGCAGCTGTTGAGCTAAAAAAAATTCAGTGGGCCTGTGATCGGAAGGTTGCTGGTTCGACTCTCCGGACCAACATCAAAAATGTGGGTGGAACATGTGAAACACCTGCACCTGCCTCCTCACTCTGGGCCCTTAACCCCCACCATCTGCTCCCCCGGGCGCCCTTGATGGCAGCTCTCTGCTCCACACAGAGGGCTGTGGTAGCGTCAGGAAGGGCATCCGGCGTAAAAACGATTGCCAAGTCTTCATGTGAGTTGTTTACTGTGGCGACTCCTGAAGAAGGGAGCAGCCGAAAGAAGAAGAAGGTAGCTGAGAGTGATCCCCAACTCATACTCTGAGCGCTAACAGAATGTTTTAAAGTAAATGTCTTCTTTTCATTCAACCTTTATTTAGACAGGTTAATCCCACTGAGCCTCTTACGAACAACTGGAAGAATTTTATTGAAACTTTCTAACCCATTTCTCGGATGTACTACAACAGATTTACTTTTGGAGTCAATCCAGTCCAAGATGGCTGCCATAGCTAATTGGTCTTTGCAAACAAAAATGCACCAAACTCAGCCAATTTTACAGATATCCAGGCAAATCTAGAGACGGCATTTCCTGCGAAAATGCAGTGTAAATGCTTATTGCGGAAGAACTTGATGGAAAAACATCGGGAGTTAGCTAAAAAATACATGCTGAAATGGAAGAATGAGCCAAATTTAGCAGAAGAAAGAAAGGACTCATATTTGCTGAAATGGATTTAAATGAACAGAAGTTAGCACAAAAAATTGGGAAATTTGCACACATACAAAAAAGTTGAGATTAGCACACACTAAAAAAAAGTCTGAAAAGGCAGAAAGAAGGGTCCTTGTACCCTTCGTTCAATTGTTTAAGCCACCTGAAGGAAGCAGAAAGAGCTGAAGTGAGCTAAACAAATGTGGAATTACCTGAAAAAGCTAAAACACCATCAAAAGAGCTAATAACTGAGCAATAAAGCTGAAACTAGCAAACAAAAGCTGAAAGCAGCATAAAGAAATTTAGGCTGAAAGAAGCAGAAATGAGAACAAAATAGTGAAAGTATCTGAAATAGCTGAAATAGTTAAAATAAACTGAAAAGCAGTTAAAGGGGCATGCAGAAAGAAGCTAAAATTACCAGAAGGAAGTAGAAAGAGCACATTTTTGCTGAATTAGGCTGAAAAAAGGTTGAGAGGAGTGCAAAAAATGCAGAACTGAAAATGCTTAAGTTAGCATAAAAAGTTAGTAGCTGAAATAGCAGAAAAAGCTGAAACTTGCATAAATATGCTGAAATTAGCAGAAAGAAGTTAAAAGAAGCACAAAACTGTTAGCCTGGTTAAAACCAGACCCTTGTCCTTCACTTCGCTTTGTACTAGGACAAAGTACATAGTGCCAAGTGAAGTGAAGGACAAGGGTCTGGTTTTAACCAGGCTACAAAACTGTAGTTAGCAGTAATAATCTGAACGGAGCACAAAACAGCTGAAAGTAGCTGGGAAAAAAGTTTAAATTTGCACAAGGAAGCTGAAAGAAGCTGATGCAGAACAAAATGTGAAAGGAGCAGTAAAAAGTTGGAAACACATCTAAACATGTGAAGGATGTAAAATGAGCTCAAGTCACTTCCTATGAAGAAAAAAGTGGCAGAAAAGGCTAAATATTTCAAGTTGCACCAAAAGTCATAGCAGGATTGTCCTGAAACAGCTGAACATTTTGATATTGTTGAAATGTCGCAAAAACTGTGGAACGAGAAAGATGCTGAGAAACGTACAGAAGAAAAATGAATCACAATACTAGTGTGAACGCTTCACACTGTTCGACACGGTAGTAACTGAGAGTCATATACTTCAAGTGTGGCACATACAGTACTGTAATGTGTTTGTTCAAAACTTTAGCATCAAATGTTGGAATTAACTCTGTTGGTTCTATAACAAAATACCTCGTGAACCGCTGAAGGGATTTTATTGAAACATTCAGGGAATCATCATCAGATGATCTTCTACGGCTGATGAACTTTAGGAGTCAAACTGATTCAAGATGGTCGCCACAGCTAGTCCACATGAGCCAACATAACAATGCTCTTTAGCTCAGATTCAATGAGGTAGTAGGTGATACACATACATGGCAGCACGACGGCTCAGTGGTTAGCACTGTTGCCTCACAGCAAGAAGGTCCTGGGTTCAATCCCCAGTTGAACCTGGGGTCTTTCTGTGTGGAGTTTGCATGTTCTTCTTGTGCTTGCGTGGGTTTTCTCCAGGTACTCCGGTTTCCTCCCACAGATTAAAAACATGCATGTCAGGCCCAGGCCTCCCTTGTAAAACAGACCTGTGATCTCAGTGGGATGTGCCTGGTGGTTAAATAAAGGTTAATAAATACAGAAGAGCTTATAGGGACCACAGTGCAAAAAAAACTTTTTCTCAGAATTCTGAGATCAAAATTCAAGAATTTATTTATCCATTTTTTGCACGGGGGCTTTAATCCTCGCCCGTATTATTAAACTCTTTGAGTTTGACATCTTGCAGTTGTTGTCGACATTAATTCAAACAGTATTTTCAAGGCGCGACCAAAAATGTTTACAGCTCGGTCTTTTCACAAACATGATCTCAGGCTGAATCTCTGACGTGAAAGGCAGCGGGCGACGTGCATCCCTTCGAGAAATTCATTCATTCATTCAACATTTATTTAGGCAGGTTAATCCCATTGAGCCTTGAGGACTCATTTACAAGAGAGACCTGGTTTCAACAAATAATTGAATTCTGATTTTAATCTGAGGATTCTGCCTATAATCTGAAGATTCTGACTTTAATCTGAGGATTCTGATTTAATCTGCAGATTCTGACTTTAATCTGCGGATTCTGACTTTAATCTGAGGATTCTGATTATATCTGAGGATTCTGATTATATCTGAGGATTCTGATTTAATCTGCAGATTCTGACTTTAATCTGAGGATTCTGACTTTAATCTGAGGATTCTGATTTAATCTGAGGATTCTGACTTTAATCTGAGGATTCTGATTTTAATCTGCGGATTCTGATTTTAATCTGCGGATTCTGACTTTAATCTGAGGATTCTGATTTAATCTGAGTATTCTGACTTTAATCTGAGGATTCTGACTTAATCTGATGATTCTGATTTAATCTGAGGATTCTGATGCTCCACAAATGCTCCACCTTTAATTTAAACGAGCTACGTTACGATTTGTGGAGTCGAAGATGCAAATTCAAAGATGGCAGACTCACCCCAGCTGCATCGAGTCTCTAATCAACCGTTCATCCATATATAAGGCCGTCTCTTCCTCAGCTCTTCCTGTTTGCCCGTTGCCAGTCTAGTCGCATCCCTCCACCTCCCCATCTCCACCCGGGGTTTCAAGATCCTCGGTTCTCCCCTGTTCTTCATCCTGACTACGCCACAGGGGATATCCTGCTCGCCTCCATCCTGGTCCTACGACTGTGTACATTCCTGCTTCCTATTCCCTGAAACCCAACCGGTCAAGGCAAATGGCCGCTTGTCCTGAGCCTGGTTCTGCTGGAGGTTTCTTCCTAACGAGGGAGTTTTTTCTTCCCACTGTCGCTTCATGCTTGCTCAGGAGGGGAGTTCTGCGATGGGGTTTGTCTCGGGGTTAACCGGAACCAACGACCGATGGATGAACGACATACACGTGACGTATCGGTGGGATAAGTTGGATGACTACGATCCCCAACTTCGCCACCGGGTTCGGGTCCCGGGGGAGGGAGAGAAATCCATAATCTATCTCCCTATGCCGGACATTCAAGCTCTCAGCGGTCCGGCATGCATAATAATGAATTTAATTTATAACACACTTTTCATTAATGAAAATCTCAAAGTGCTACAAAGTGCAACAAAATTAAAGGTCAAATAAAACAAGTGATAGAACAAGTAAAACCAATAACAGTATCAACTAAGGTCAAGATAGAATCATGAGGAGGCAGAGTAGGCTCGCTTAAAAAGAAAGGTCTTCAAGCCGCTCTTAAAGTCAACCAGTGACTGTGGAGCTCGCAGGCAGTCAGGAAGAGAGTTCCATAGGCGGGGGGCAGCCACACTGAAAGCCCGGTCTCCCATGGTCCTTAATTTGGTTCGTGGAATGTGAAGTAGATTACTGTTCTGTGATTGTAGAGACCGGGTGGATGAGTATGGAGCAAGAATGTCCTTTAGATAATCTGGTGAAGTTCCATGTAAGCATTGGTGTGTAATGAGAGCAGTTTTGTACTGAATTCTGTAGGTGACAGGAAGCCAATGAAGGTTATGGAGAATGGGTGTAATATGTTCAAATTTACGAACTCTCAACAAGATCCTTGCTGCACTGTTTTGAATATATTGAAGCTTCTGAAGGTATTTACCAGGGATTCCAATAAACAGGGAGTTGCAGTAGTCGAGCCTGGAGGAGACAAAAGCATGGACGAGTTTCTCAGCATCAGAAAAAGTTAGAGATGGGCGAAGTCTGGAGATGTTTCGAAGATGGAAGAAGCAAGTTTTAAACAGATGCTTAATGTGATTTTCAAATGTAAGATGAGAGTCCATTTTTATTCCAAGATTTGTAACAGAGGTGGAGAGGGGGATGTCTTGTCCAGAAAAGGAAATTGTTGTTATAGTTGATGTTTGTACCTGGTGAGGGGTGCCAATCAGTATGGCCTCAGTCTTGGAGCAGTTTAATTGAAGAAAGTTCTGATTCATCCATGCCCTTATTTCCTCCAGGCAGGTAGAGAGGGCAGTGAGTGAAGATGGAGATGACAATGGGGAAGATGAGGATGCTCCAGTCCTGATGTAAAGCTGTGTATCGTCGGCATAACAGTGAAAAGAAATGTTGAACTGATTAATAATTTGACCTAAAGGCAGCATGTAAAGGGAAAACAGCAGGGGCCCCAGAACTGACCCTTGAGGGACACCACAGGAGACACACAGACTGACCGGGACGTGGCGTTGCCAAGACTAACACACTCCAGCCTGCATGCCCTCCGCCGGGGCCCGAGCGCCAAAGAAACCCTAATCAATAAAACCTTTTAATTGTACTCTTCTCTCTTGTTGTGCGAGTCTCTCCAGGTTGAATTGGTTTTAAACTTTTACTCTGCGTTGGGTTCAGCCAAGTTCTGAAGCACCTTTCACTTTTGCTGGCATAATAATAATGCACATTCTCTGCACAAAACAAAACCCATAATGAGCGCCCATAAAACCTGAAGTGTCTGGGTTTTTCCAGTTCTTCATCATCTGCACAGCAGCCTTTGATCCTGAACCAGGATCCGAACGAACGCAGCTCCTAAAAGACGAGTGTTCATCTCTGTCTCTTTCTGTTTCCAATCAAAACTGCTCTGTCTGTTTCTCAAGTCTGCAGAGGATTGCTGCTCCCCTTTGTGTTTGTCAGCCATTTAGGATGTTATGGGTGAAGGGGAGAAGTGGGGAGGTGCAGGGAGGGGCACCTTGTAAAGAAGCAGAGTCTTTGGGAGTCGGGGTGCATAAAGAAATGATGATAATTAGGCACAGCAAGAAGGATCAAAGACGACTGATGCAAATGTCTGCTCGTCCTGCCATCTGAGCGCCTCGCTTTTTGAGGGGAACCTCGTGCAGCAGACGATTTGACAGGAAGAGTTCTTAACTGAGCTCCACAGTCATCGAGGTAATGTAACTGGGACACCACCCCCCAAACAAGAGGCCTTCCATAGAACGTTTGCTGCTCTGTTTTAATGAAAAGGTAAACAGTAACAGGTTTTTAGTGCAGTTTCATACAAGCAGCAGGCGCTTAGGAAAAGTTTGAATATTGTGTGACACGCAAAACAGAATGCAAACCTTATGAACTGATATTTTATTCACAGTGGAACGTAATAAAATATCAAATGTTTGGAGTGAGAACTTTTCAAAAGTATTTTTTCCACTTCATAGGCCTAATGTTTTTAAACTGGTGCGAGGTGTGTAGACTGCAGGCAGGCCAGTTCAGCACTCTGACCCTTCGACTACAAAACTCGAGCTGTTTTAATATTATATTTAATATTTTGCCATACATTTTATTATTCATTCATTCATTCAACCTTTATTTAGGCCGGTTAATCCCATTGAGCCTCGAGGACTCATTTACAAGAGAGACCTGGCTACAAACAAAGAATGATGACAACAGCAACAGTAGATTTTCCTTGGACAATCAACAATAGACAAACATAAGAGAGAAATGCCGTTTTTTGTTTTTTTTACAAGTTAAAACAAAGATGTCAAAGTAGCAAAACAGACAGATTATAAGGCAGATGTATCAAAGACAGGAACATGTCTGCATTGGTTTTTGCCAGGATTCCAACAGATTCTTAAAACCATTTAGAGAAGTCAAGGTCGAGATCTTCAGATCTTTTTGTAAGATATTCCATGAAGCAGGAGCGGAGTAGGAGAAGGCCCTTTTTCCAAGTTCAGTCCTCACTGACGGAACACTGCAGGTAATCATGTCCTGAGAGCGCACGCTGTAGCTGCACTCACGCAGAGACATGTAGGAGGAGATGTATGAAGGCAGCAGACCAAGAAGTGATTTAAAGATGAAAATGTACCAGTGGAAGAGTCTGCGTGAGGTTAATGATGCAATACTTATATATACTTTAATATGAAAGGCCTCCCCTCAGAAATAAGCCATCTGGATAGGAGCACATGTTTTCTACAGCTGTTTATACTTTTCTGCATCAATACCTTGCCAGATGTGTACTGTACTAAACTGCCCACGCCATAGGCATTAATGCACCCCCATACCATCAGAGAGGCAGGACTTTATAGGGCGTTTTCCTCTTTAGTAAGGAGGACACGGATTTCAAAAAAAGTTTCACACTTTGATTCATCTGATCACAGAACAGTCTTCCACTTGGCCTCAGTCCGTTTTAAATGGTGGCACAGAGAAGTGAGCAGCATTTTCATGGTTTTCACAGACGGTTTCTTCTTTGCACGATAGAGCTTTAAACAGCATTTATGGCACAACAAGCTGTGTTTACGGTTAAGGGTCCCTGAGCCCATGTAGTGAACAGAATCAGACTTTATTCAGTGCAACCTGAGGGCTCAAGGATCACAAGAATCTGGACTTTCAGCCTCGCCCTTTGGGCTCAGAGATTTCTCCAGATGTTTTTAAAATCTTCAAATGATATCAGGAACTGTAGATGATGTTCTAAGTTTTTCTATTTTTTTCCTTTAAGGAACGTTGTTGTCAAATAGTTCCACTATTTTTAGACGCAGTTCTCTCCAGTGTTTATTTTACAGTCCTCTTACTGACCTGTTGCCAGTTGACCTAACTACCGTAGTTGCAAATTGCCCCTTCAGCTTTCTTATCTGTGCCGTTTACTTTTACTGTCTTCTGTTGCTCCTGTCCCATATATTTTTTAGACGTGTTGCTGCTATAAAGCGCTAAATTCCCCGTTGTTTTCCAAAAAATTGTAAAGTTAATTAATTTTTAACATTTGGTATGTTTACCATGCCCATGTGGACATAATAAGGGTTTTTGAGATTTACAAATCATTGCTTTCTGTTTTTTTATTTGTATTTCACACAATATGATTTGTATTGTGGTTTGTACGTGGCAGTGTTTTCAGTAAAAGTCTTGCTGAGACCCAAAGATCAAAGCAGCACCTCTCTTGGGTTTGAACAGGGATGTACAGTATTTCTTTCAGACCCGTGAACACGTTCCATTGTTTACCCTGAGCAAAATGTTGGCACAGAAAATTAATATGCATAGCTCTTGGCCTGCTTGTGAGGCCAGCCCTGCCTTAACAGCACTGCCAAAG
>JBBPBX010084616.1:0-15264 GCA_038048925.1 Garcialebias charrua
TATATATGTGTATATATACAGTATATATAAACTGTATATATATATATATATATATATATATATATATGTGTATATATACAGTATATATACAGTATATATAAACTGTATATATAAGAGATAAGAGATAAGAGATTTTTTATTAACATTGCACCAGTAAACCAATACAACGTGATCATGTAAACACAGTCATCCAGAGGAGGGGTAGAGAATGTTAAGCTGCAGCAATTCAAAACATATATATTCAAAACATATGTATGTTCGTCAGCGCGGCCATCTCTCATCCATCCTGAATGAGAGCAAAACAGATATGGAAAAAGGAAAAACACAATAGGTATCATTTGTGATATTCAAAAAAAGAATTTATCAAAGATTGCCTGAAGACACTCCATGATAAAGTCCCAAAAACTCTATCAGCAGAAGCACAACCACACGAGACATTGTTGCAGTTTTGACGACATGCAAGGAGATATAGAGTCTGCGAGTAACTTCAGAGAACACAGTTCAGCAGTTGTGCAGCTGGGCGTTATCCGAGGCACACACAGAGATCTCTGGGGGGGGGAGGGCGGGTGAGGTCAGCAGTGACACTCCAGCTCTACGCTCCAGGAGAAAAGTTTCCAAACAGGCCTCTTTTCAAGGACATGTGCAGAAACCAGATTAGATAGTCTCTTTGTTTGTTCCAATTCAGACCACAATGTTCTTTTTCACTGCAGCCTTCCAAGTCCAGACGCTGTTTCAGGGCCAAAATTCCAAATCATATGAGGTTCCGATTCTATGAACCCCCATCCGTGCCCTGATGGAGCCCGGGCGGCTGCAAACGAGTTCCAAAGCGCCCAGCAGGTCCGCGGCAGTCCGCCGCTCCCAACGTGCGATTGAGCTCATACAACAGCTGGGATGAGGAGCTCACGGCTCGGATCAGAGAATCTTGCTGATCAGGGAGTTTCGCCAGCGCGCTGATAGCCGCCGAAGCTCTCCTCAGCTTCAGGTAACAGACAGCTCCGCCGACGCCAAAAAACAGAGCAGCTGCTACCAATAGGCCAATAATCCACAAATCTTCCACGTCTTCGACAGTCAACACGGTCATACACATAGGCTGCCACTGTCCCCATGAGTCCATCATGTATCCAACCGCGTGTGTGTCAGAGGGGCAGACCGCTTCTCCTGGCACGGTCCGCTTCGTGGAAAAAATCTTATCTATTGAAGAAACAGCCCAATTTATTAAATCCATCGCAAATTGGTTCGAGTGAGCACTGAAGAGTCAGACGAGACAAAAAAAGCAAGCAGGGAGGAGGAAAAACTTAGGGAGGGAAGGAGCAAAAAGATATGCGACTTGCTTTGTCGAGAGCCGGAAGAAGAAAAAAAAAAAGAAAAAAAGAAAAAAGAAAAACAGAAAAATGGGCCTCCATCCGAGTCTTAAATCTCTGAATCAGGTTTTCTTTTAGAATTCATTTTGCTCCATTCAACTTTTCTTTAACTCTGACCAGTTCCCAGGTCCCTGCTAATGAACAACATTTTCACAGCGATATGCTTCCACTACAATGATTCACCGTGCAGATGCTCTCAACATGATGAGAGGCAATAGTATAACATAATAATATAATAATTTATGGATTAATCTGTTTAAATAAAGGTTGAATTAAAAAATAGATATGCCTCTGACATAATGTCCTTTATGGACTAGAATTTTGAGTTCGGTCTCAGCTGATTACAGAACTTTCTTCTGAATGCTCGGGCAATAATTTCCAAATACGGTAGGTAATTTTGATTTAAGTAATGCCTTTTCGTGCCATTCTTGTGTAGAATCCATCTCTGTTTGATTAATTGTCCTATAGACAGGTTGTCTCTGGCTTCCTGGATGTTTCTAATTATTGCCCTCCTAACCTGGTCCATGAGGTTTAGACGACGACTCTTTCCAGGTTTGCTGAGGTAGCATCATCTTTCCATTTCCTAATAATGGATCCAATGGTTCTCTGTGGCGTGTTCAGTGTTCTGGGATATATTTTTGATAAACCAAGCCAGATTTGTCATTCTCAGATGTGTCTCTGATTTGTATAGAGTTATTTGGTTTCCATGCTTGCACACCTTGCTGCTTGGAGGTGCTGCTGATTCTGCTGTCACAAGTGTACAGTAGTCACTTGCTACTTCGCGGTTCGACTTTCATGGACTCGCTCTATTGTGGTTTGTGGACGTACAGTACTGTACATATTTTTCAAATAACCAATAAATAAATAAAAAAAGGCACCACCATTTTGTAGTTTTCTTTCATTAAACCAACACGGTTTTGCCAGTCTAAAGAACTACGTTACCCAGACATCCGTTTACTTCCCAGAAGTCAACACTGCTTCCATCCGCTGCTTTCTGCAAATGGAGGGAAAGTTTATGTAATAGAATAATAATGATGTGTAGTAAGGTATTTAAACACTTACTGAGCCACCATTATTGGATGCGCAGTTTAGCAGACTTTAATCTTGCACAAACTGCCACCAAAGTGCGAGTTCTTCCTTTTTCCGATACTAAATTGTTTTTACTGTGATTAATCAGAAATGTAATTTCACGCTTAGACTTCAATTTATGTTGGTCTACCAAAAAAATAGACCTTTTATTGAAACTATCACAAGAATTACATTAAACATTTGTATCGATATTAGCTCTGATTTAATAACTACGTTGACAAGAATTCAAATTAAAACAAACAGACAATTAAAACTTAACTGTTGGCACATTACTTGACAGATTAAATGCTTATGAAAAATAAGAAATAGGAGGAAGGAGTTCTGGAGCTAAGTTAAGCTAAAGTTGTTTACTTTGAACCAGACTAGGTGACACCGTTTCCCCCACACGAGCAGATTGCTGGGCTCCCGCACGTTCAAACACACCACGGCTCTTTACCTGTTGGAGGTTCGTCTCTTGGAGACAAGAGTGGAGAAGTTTGTGGACACACACGTGGATGGGTTTGTCCAGTGGCCGTCCAGTTGGACTTCAGCGTGAGTGTGCTGATTCACGATACGAGGAACTCGCCTCCCTCGGCAGGGACCAACGGTCGAGCGCACAGACTGACTTTCAAAATAAAACTTTAGAAAACAAATTCTTCCAGAACAGTGACAGGATCACAGTAAGGCTTTGCTATGATCCTAGCGGAGACGTGGGTCGTTGACATATGACCGGGCCGACTCCAGCTTTCCCAGGGAAGAGAAACAGTTGCAAGTAGTTCTCCTCCAAAAACTAACTTCCAAATAGGAAGTGCCCATTATATGGGGGAGGTGGGGTCTTCCCACCTCCTCAACGGCTACAGGCTGGTTAACAAAATAAAAGATGGAAGTATGATCCCATAGGCAGAAAGTCTCTTGACGGACAACAGGAAAACTGTTTACATAAACAGCCAGGTGGCCTGCTTGCAAGCACAGAAAATGTTATGGCTAACTTCATAGACAAAACAGAGAAGGAAGCTGAACAGCTAACAGTTTACCCTGAACTGTGTCTTAGAATCAAAGCCTGCTTGCTTTTGCAGAAATAAACCAGCCGAAGGGTCAAAGTCATGCAAGTAACAGATCATCATTAAAAATGACAAAAATATACTGTAGATCAATTCTGAATTAACACACATTAAAGAGAAAGTTCAATCTGATTAATTAGTGTCCATTAATTCATAATAATTGTAAAAATATATAAGTGTCCATCTGTCTCCTTGAGGGCTTCAAGAAGGTGTAACACTTAGAGTTTCAGAGAGATGTGGAGAGGTGTACTTGAAGGTCAAGACAAAGGCCTATATCACTACATTTACCAACTCAAAGTCAGAAGTTCTGGAAGGATAAGTTCACAGAACTGGCAAGAAAGTCACAAATAATTCTGAAGCTGAACTCATCCAAGTTGTATCTTCACTTCTGAGTGGCTGGGCTGCAGTTGAGCTGGACTCAGTGTGACCCGGATCCTGGGAGCGGCAGGCGACAGATGGCTGCAGGCTTCAGCCTGATTCTGGTCACGCGGTGCTGGTCTGGACCGGGCCAGAGGTGGTGGACTGAATTCTGGGCAGCCCTGGAGCAGCAGCACACGTACATTAAGCTGGATGGGGCTTCATCGTGCTGCACCTGGACATTTTTTCATCTATCGGGTCGGACAGAACTGAGTCGCTATTGTTCTACAGAGCCCTTGTAAGTAAAATGTAGTATAGCTACATATAAGTACTGTTGTTAAAATTTGTAGGTTTAAGAGTTTAGAGGACTGATTTGTGGGTTTTCCTCACTGCAGGACAGTTTTCAGAAACGAACCGAGTCAGATCGGAACAGAACAGAGTTGGACCAGAACCAGAGATGTTGCTGTTCTGCAGAGCTAGTAAATAACATTTACTAAAGTGAGGTACGTAGGTTTAAGAGCTTAGAACATTCCAAGAGTGTGGGAAGGGTTTCTAAAGCCCAAATATAAAGCTTACTGTACTTGAACTTAAACTTGAACTTGGACTACTGCAGGGGTTTCAATCACTTGCAGAAAGGGGCCAAAATTAAAACATTTTTCAAACTAAGGGCTAATTTCAAAAACTACATTAACTCAAATCAGATACCCGGCATCTTTTCTTGATCACAGGTTCCTCAACAAGAGTTTGATTGGTCTCATTTGATGTTCTCTGTTGTGCTTTCAACATCATAATCAAAGATTACTGAAAAAAAAAATTCAAGAGATGAGTATTTTACATTTCACACATCATCTTGGGGGCCAGATAAAGATAATATGGGCCTTAAATTTGATACATATAGACTACTATATCCCTACTTGGCGGTTTTTCACTTATTGCAGGGTGGGTGGGCAGTGTGCAGAACACCCATGATAAATGATCGACTACTGTAAATCATTTGAGAGGTTTAGACCATTTGCCACTTAGAAATCCCACATGGCATTTGGAGAAAACTGTCAGGGATTCAAAGCAAAGGAGCTGAATACAAATCTACAGAATACTTCAGTGTTATTTTTTTCTCCCCATTTATCTTGATTATTCTGGAGTTTTAAAATATTATCAATTACATTAGAAATTCAATGAAATTCAAGGTTTTAAGGAAACGTAATGGAGAGGCAAATACTTTTGCGATGCACTGTACTCATTTCTTCATGATGTTGCTATTATCTGGAGATTTCATGCCAAAATGCAAACCATTTCAAATTTTAGTCAAACTCTGAACACAAGCATCAATTCTCCTTGTATCTCTTTACCACTTTCTTTCCCTTTACTGTAAGTTCATCCTAAGAGCGTCAGTTATTTTTTTTTTACCAAACTTACATAAAGTTAATGAAGCAGTGATTTCAATATTAAGCAGTACAGTATCTTCTTTGCTTCATTGCATTTCTTTTATCTTACTATCCTTCTGAAACTGCTCCGCAGCCAAACCCCGACTTTTCCTGCATATCATTTCTTTCAACTAGCAAAATGTCGGAGAAAGTGACAAATTGCTAGCCGATGTTCTTTTCACCCTGTCTGCATGTTCATCCTGAGCAATCAGCGTTCTGACAGCATTAAAATAGATGAGACCAGAGCAGAGGAAGCATTAACATGAGCAGGGCTGCATCAAGCTTCACTCGCAATGCTATTTCACATGGAAGCTCCTTCTCCTAAAGAAAAATATAATCTCAGACATGGTGGCAGGAGTTAAATTATAATTGCTTTCACTTGCTGTTAATTATGGTGGCCCTAAGTTGTAAATGAACAATATTTGAAGAAAAAAAAAAACTGAATTACATTTGGAAAAACACCAAAAACACCAAAATCACAACATTTGGCAAAACGTAATTACATTTGGAAAACTAAAATAAAAAATTACATTAAGCCAAAGTGGAAAAGGTCCAAGCAGAATCGCCCAAATCACATTAGAAAAAAACAGAATTACATTTGAAAAAACGGAATCACATTACAAAAAATGGAATTCCATTAGAAAAAATGGAATCACATTGTAAAAAGAAAGTTAATAAATAATAATAATAATTAATTAATAATAATAGTAAATAATGATGTAAAGTTAATAAAGTAAAAAAAAAAACCACTTCCTGTTTGGCTTAATGTAATTCCATCCATCCATCCATCTTCTTCCGCTTATCCGGGGTCGGGTCGCGGGGGTAGCAGCCTAAGTAGGGAGGCCCAGACTTCCCTCTCCCCAGCCACTTGGAGCAGCTCCTCCGGGGGAATCCCAAGGCGTTCCCAGGCCAGCCGAGAAACATAGTCCCTCCAGCGTGTCCTGGGTCTTCCTCTGGGTCTCCTCCCGGTGGGACATGCCCGGAACACCTCACCAGGGAGGCGTCCAGGAGGCATCCTAACCAGATGCCCGAGCCACCTCAACTGGCTCCTCTCGATGTGGAGAAGCAGCGGCTCTACTCCGAGTCCCTCCCGGATGACTGAGCTTCTCACCCTATCTCTAAGGGAGAGTCCAGACACCCTGCGGAGAAAACTCATTTCAGCCGCTTGTATCCGAGATCTTGTTCTTTCGGTCATAACCCAAAGCTCATGACCATAGATGAGGGTGGGAACGTAGATCGATCGGTAAATTGAGAGCTTTGCCTTTTGACTCAGCTCTCTCTTCACCACGACAGACCGGTACAGCGCCCGCTTCACTGCGGACGCTGCACCTATCCGCCTATCGATCTCACGCTCCAGTTTTCCCTCATTCGTGAACAAGATCCCGAGATACTTAAACTCCTCCACTTGGGGCAGGACCTCCTCCCCGACCCGGAGAGGGCATGCTACCCTTTTCCGGCTCAAGACCATGGCCTCGGATTTGGAGGAACTGATCCTCATCCCGGCCGCATCACACTCGGCTGCAAACCGCTCCAGTGAAAGTTGTAAATCACGAACTGATGAAGCCAATAGGATTCCGTTTTTTCAAATACAATTTCGTTTTTCTGTGATTCGGGCCACTTCTGCTTTGGCCACTTTCACTTTAGCTTAATGTAATTCTGTTTTTTCAAATGTAATTCAGTTTTTTCAAATGCAGTTCCGTTTTTTCAAATGTTCATTTACACCTTAGGGCCACTGTAGTTAACAGTGAAAAAAAATGCATACATATGTGGTTCTATCTGTGACAAACAATATGAATTCAAGAGGTAGTGAGGGCATCTGAACAGTCTCCACCTTCTCAAGTTTAAAGATCAATTAGTTTGATGGTGACCCATCACCCAGAACCAGACATTCCTCATCACCGGATGAAGAGCATCGCAGCGTGACCGCAGCAGAAGTAAGGAGTACTTTCAGGAGGATCAACCCTCACAAAGCAACTGGCCCAGAACACATGCCTGGGAAAGTGTTAAAAGAATGTGCTGATCAGCTCTACGATGTGCTGGCCGACATCTTTAACACCTCTCTTGCCCTGGAGACAGTTCCCACCTGCCTGAAGACCGCCACCATCATCCCAGTCCCAAAGAGCTCCACAGTGACTGGTCTGAATAACTATCTGCCAGTGGCCCTCACCCTGATAGTCGCTAAATGCTTCAAAAAAACTGGTCATGACTCACATCAAAACATTCATCAACATCAACGAGGACCCTCATCAGTATGCATACCACAAGAACTGATCAACAGAGGACGCCATCTCCTCTGTGGTTCACACTGCTCTCACCCACCTGGAACAGAAGGACTCATACGTCCGTATGCTCTTTGTGGACTTCACATCTGCCTTCAACACCATGATCCCCCAAACTCTGATGGACAAACTATCCACACTTGGACTAAGCCCCTCCATTTGTAACTGGGTACTAGACTTCTTAACAAACAGACCACAGTCAGTGAAGATCCACAACTTCTCCTCCTCCACCATAACCCTCAGCACTGGCTCTCCTCAAGGATGTGTGTTGAGCCCTCTCCTGTTCACTCTGCTCACATATGCAGCTACCCATCCAGGCTGTCATATTGTAAAGTTTGCAGATGATACAGCGGTGGTGGGATGCATCACAAACAATGATGAGTCCAGCTACAGGCAGGAGGTGGAACACCTGGAGAGCTGGTGCAAGGACAATAACCTTCACATGAATGTGAAGAAGACAAAGGAGATGATTGTGGACTTCAGAAGGAACAAACACACCTACACCCCACTGAACATAAGAGGATCTGCGGTGGAAGTGGTCTCCAGCTACAAGTACTTGGGTGTACACATGAATGATAACCTCAGCTGGAGCAACAACACCACCAGCCTGATCAAGAAAGGTCATCAGAGACTCTACTTCCTCAGACGGCTGAGACGAGCTGGTCTGAGAAGCCCAGTCCTCACCTCCTTCTACAGGTGTGCAGTGGAGAGCATCCTGTGCTCCAGCATCAACGTGTGGCATGGAGGCTGCACAGCTGCAGAAAGAAAAGCTTTGCAGAGAGTGGTGAAGGCTGCACAGAAGTCTGTTGGAGTCAGTCTCCCCACCATCACAGACATTTACACCTCCAGATGCAGGAAGAGGGCCACCTGCATCATGAAGGACCCCACTCACCCAGCACACACACTTTTTGCCCCACTCCCCTCAGGAAGGAGGTTGAGGAGCATCAAGTGTAGAACCACTAGACTGAGGAACAGCTTCTACCCTGAGGCTGTTAGACTCATGAATATCTAACCAGGATAATCACTGTGAAACATCACATCATGTTGCTGCTGATCTGTTTCATGTTTCTGTGTTCATTCGTGTTCATCTGCTCATACAGACTCATCTTCGTGCTGCTGTTTGGAGTAATGTTTTTATGCTACTAGTGCTTAGTGTATTTTTAGTTGGTGTTTTTCTTAGTTCATATCTTAGATGTTATTAATTTTTTTCTTTTACATTTTATTGTTGGATGTAACTGGGACCCTGTGTACATAATCTCGTTTCATCACATGTACCACATGTGGTGCGAATGATGATAAAGAATCTCTGACTTTCTCTGACTCTGATAGCTGTTCAGTGTTCACATGCAAAAGCAGGACCAACAACCAATGGTTAGTACAAACTGGCTTATTGGGCCTTAACATAAATTGGGGGCTTGTTTGAGATCATAATTTATGTGCCTGGCTATGTTACAATTACATTTTCACTGTAGATGAGCTAAATCAGTGTAATCCGCTAATTAAAGAAATCACACTAAATGTTGCACAATGCGATTCACCACTGGTTGCAACATTATTTGCTAAAACATGCATACAGAAACCCCACATCTTAACTTTTGTGCCTGGCATGAATGTAAAGTGCTGATCCGAGGACAAAAAGGGTTTGCACAACATGGACAGCATAAACAAGTGAGAAGGAAAGACATTTTCATTCATGCTGGTTTTTTTTTATGGTTTACAGATATCCAGCACAAAAACTGTCCATTAGGTATGTTTGGCTTTACTGACTCATCCCCATTTGTGCATTTGCATGGTAAAATAGTTTTTTTTGTGTGTTAAATTGAAAAGTCAATGTATATGATTTTTAGTGACATAATTAGCTTAATTAGAAACCAAGGCCAGATAAACATCAATTTAACTGAGTTATAGTTTGCATCTAAAATGCCATCATGCCTTGCTTGTTTGCAGCTCTAATCTAATTTTTGCTTCTGTTCAGCAGATTGGTTCATTCTGAAATGTTCTTAAGACTCATGTATGAAAGAGTGCAGTTTTTACACTGAAAACTGGTGTACAGACAATTTAAAAAGTGTGTACGCACAACAATATTCAGATTTACGGAATTGGACTTGCCCTTGTTTTTGTACCTTTTGCTTTCTACATCCACATTTTATTTGTCATTCAAGTCTTCATGTCTTAAGTGACAGTAGTGAAAAGAATAAATAAAACATTTATGGCAGAAGGCGGCAAATGTCACCACAGCAGGATCCAATTTCTGTCCTTGCTCGAATATTAAAAACACAATCTAACATCAAGGTTGATTTCAAGAAACGAGTCCCACAGACTGTGTTTCAACCACGTTGTAAGGGAATTTCATATGGTTGGGCCTCATATAGGCAGCACATTGGTAGATCTGTTACCTCTCCGTGAGAAGGTTGCTGGATCGAATTCCAGTTTTGGCCTTTCTGGGTGGAGTTTGCATGTTCTATTCATGCTTGCGTGGGTTTTCTCTGGGTACTCAGGTTTCCGCCCACAGACACAAAACATAATTTGGCTGATTGATAATTCTACATTGTCTCTAGTTGTGAGTGAGAGTGTGAATGGTTGTTTGTCTCATGTGACTATGTGTCCTTGTGATGGACTGGAGACTTGTTCAGGGATGTCCCTCACCTCTGACTGCTGCATATGACCACCAGTGACCCCCGCAACCCAAAAAAGGAAAAAGCAGGTAAAGATAACAGATGGATGGACGGATGGACATCATACAGATGAGGCTGTCCCATGGACCAGGCATGGCACTTCTTAGGGAGGGAAGAACAGTAAAATACCTGACCTGGGGCCAGTTTCAAAAAATGGACATTGGTACATTAAATCAAACAATAAGTCAGGCCTCATTGTGTGACAGCAGGTTGGTGTGACCTCTAAAAACACTCTCCCTTCCAATTCTTCTGTTGAGTATGTCCTCCAACAGTGCCAAATCTGCTATTGTTCTACAACTACGCATAACTTTACACACCTGTTTATGGCCATGTATCAGTGTCTGCACCTTGTAAACCTTAGGAAGCATCACATGTGAGATGTTTAAATTAATAACTTGATACAACATTGGTCTCTTCCCATTGAGAATGGCAGTGCCCCTTAAACATTTCACCTGAACTGTTCATGCTCCTTGCAAGTGTGTAGTCACCGATGCAGGTTGACAACTTTTCATGATAAAAAGAAGAGAAACTTTGTAATTTACATAGAATCAGGGGTGGCCGGCCAATAGGGGCTGCTAGGGTGCCGCCCCACTGGAATTTCTGGACCATTTTACATTGAAGACTTAAAAAAAATTGATAAAAATGAAATAATAAAATGAAAATATTTCAAAATATATGCATACCATATATGTTTTTAGTTGTGTAGGATAAATATTTTATGAGTAATGATGAGTTATATTGTTTGTTTCAAAAAATGTTTTCTGATTGGTGACATATTTCCTGTTTTGGGGGCGCATGGATCTTATCCATAGACTCTCGTTATAAATGGTGCATGCGCAGTTATTCCACAACGTTACAAAACAATGGGAAGATGCTGGGTGCAGTTTTCATCACCCTGAACACGTCCAATGTGAGCTCTACCTACCGATCGCGTGTTTCAAAGTCAAAGTCAAAGTCAAAGTCAACTTTATTGTCAGAACTGCAATATGTACAGGACATACACAGGACCGAAATTGCGTTTCTCTCATTCCTGTTTAAATTAATAACTGTGTAATAAGTGAAAGTGTTTCCGTCCGTCCGTTCCTTTATTTATTTATTTATTTTTGTCTGGAAAATGAGCTGTGCAGTCAGAGACTCAAGCAGGCTTGCTCAGATAAGTTTTAAATCATTGAAAGCCCTTTATCTAATGTCTATTTGCATTTCTGACTGATATGCCTCTCAAATTTGAGATGGCTGTTTGTGAAAAAAGCCTTCAGCTGACTGTTTATTCTAAAAGTGGCAACTGGTGAGTTTGTTTTTGGAGCTAGCATGCTAATGCTAGCCTTTATCTAATGCTTATATTATTATATTACCATTCCTGACTGATAGCCTCTCCACTTTTAGGTGTCTCTGTTTGTGATAAAAGCCTTCAGCTGACTGTTTATTCTAAAAGAGGCAACTGGTGAGTTTGTTTTTTTCTTTGTTTGTTTGTGGAGTTAGGTTGCCAGCACAGGTTATTGTACAATATTGGACTCTGATGGTGACATTTATTTTAAGTTGCTTATAAAAATGATCATGACCATAGATGAGGGTGGGAAGATACGTAGATCGATTTACCGATCGATCTACGTTCCCACCCTCATCTATGGTCATGAGCTTTGGGTTATGACCGAAAGAACAAGATCTCGGATACAAGCGGCTGAAATGAGTTTTCTCCGCAGGGTGGCTGGACTCTCCCTTAGAGATAGGGTGAGAAGCTCAGTCATCCGGGAGGGACTCGGAGTAGAGCCGCTGCTTCTCCACATCGAGAGGAGCCAGTTGAGGTGGCTCGGGCATCTGGTTAGGATGCCTCCTGGACGCCTCCCTGGTGAGGTGTTCCGGGCATGTCCCACCGGGAGGAGACCCAGAGGAAGACCCAGGATACGCTGGAGGGACTATGTTTCTCGGCTGGCCTGGGAACGCCTTGGGATTCCCCCAGAGGAGCTGCTCCAAGTGGCTGGGGAGAGGGAAGTCTGGGCCTCCCTACTTAGGCTGCTACCCCCGCGACCCGACCCCGGATAAGCGGAAGAAAATGGATGGATGGATGGATGGATAAAAATGATCAAACATTAATAATTGTATATACTAAATGTCACTTGTGGTGTTTTACTATTTCTTAACACTGTATTGATCTGGAGAATGAAAACAAAGCCTCTTGCAAGTAGAAATGCAGAAATGTTTTAATCTCACTTATTTTCCTTTCTATAATTTATATATAATTTATTTATTTATATATATATTTGTTTGTTCTTTGTTGTTTTAGTGAGTCAAATTGGTTCTTCTCATCCTGAGCATTTAATTGTTCTGTTGACCTTGTATTAATCTGCATTTGATTAAAAAAACCTATTTGAACTTGGGATTTTTTTTTTTTCATTTCGGAGAAATAGACCCTCCGGTGGACATTTCATTCATTCATTCATTCAACCTTTATTTATACAGGCTAGCCTCGTTGAGCCACGGGGACTCATTTACAAGAGGGACCTGTCTCACTTAACATACACGTTTTTGGACTGTGGGAGGAAACCGGAGCACCCGGAGAAAACCCACGCATGCATGGAGAGAACATGCAAACTCCACCCAGAAAGGCCCCCGGACCGGGATTTGAACCAGGGACCTGCTCGCTGAGAGGCAGCAGCTCTACCAGTTGTGCCACCGTGCTGCCCATTTCAGGAGCTGCTACTGCATAGAATTACATCAATGATTTCTGAGGAGTTATGACTATTTAAATTTATTTATTTATTTGTTTTTGGGATGAGGTTAAATGAGGTTTAGTTTCATTATTTGGGTTTAAACCATAATGCTCAAACGAAAGTGAAAGTGTTTAAATACACCTTGGATTCATATATAGGAGCCAAGATGGTATAGTGGCAGGGCTTTTGACTACGGATCCGAAGGTCGCGGGTTCGCGCCCCGGCCACTACCCAGCTTGGGGTGTCTATGAGTGCACACCTATTTCTCCAGCTCCCCGGCGCTTTCGGGCTGCTCACTGCACCACCTGGTAGGTGGTTGGGTTAAATGCAGAGACGAATTTCGTCTGTGTATGGGAACATACGCAGATGACAGGAATAGACATTATTATTATTATTATTATTGAACCGAGTTCTAATTTAGTGTATTTAGGTGAGTTCCAGTACCGAGAAGAGTTGCTGTATGGACATTCTCATGGAGGTCAAGTATTTACCCATCTTAACACTCACTTTCATCCAAAAGTTTTTTTCATACAACCCAGCATGTGCATGGAACATGGGGTATGCAACCTTGTTGTGCATACACAACCTTTTTGTACCAATGTACCATACATGAGGCTGCTAGTTAGTAAAAGTGTACATTTACAAGAAAATCCTTGGGCAATGCCAAATGCGTTGGTTCTGATTGGTGACTTATCATTAAAGCTTCAGTATGTAGCTTTTTTTATGAACATATTTCTTCACTCTGTCACTACCTCCTGACAGACTGATGTTAGCCAGGTAATCTCTGAAAAAAAATTAAAAAAAATATTGTCCCCTTGCTTCTCCAGGTGGTAAATAAGCATTTCTAAAAAGAAAAGGTGACCCGCCATTTTCCAGCCAATAAAAACAGAGTTTGTAACCAGCCAATAAAAACAGAGCTTGAATTTGAATCAGCCAATAAAAACAGAGCTTGAATTTGAAATTCAACAGACCACAAGGGGGCAGAGCCACATATGGCTCTGAGGGGGAGGGATCAGAATGCTTTGCCTGTTGAAAATATTTCTAAGTGCTGCAGTTCTACAGAAACTGCATACTGAACCTTTAAACTGAAAAATAAATATAACAATATAATTAAATATAAGGTTGGAACCTCCTTTAAAAAATACAGTAATCTATAATTTCTATCACTGATCATTATGTAACTTTTATTGTGAACATCAATTTTTGTTTCAAATTTACATTCTTTGCTTATTTTCTGTTACATTGACCCAATTTGCACATTTCCATACATTTTATTCATTAAAATTTTATAATGCCTCACGAAGTGAATTATAGAATTATTGGAAATTGGACTCCATCTTGGCTGTGCTGTGAGAGAGACGTCTCCTCAATGTGATTTGTTTTCAGCCATTCATTGCTATCTGAGCAGGAAACTAATGGAGCATCTAGCTTTTGGGTGATTATCACAGGCTGTTTGGAGAGGGGAGGAAAACTGACACACAGACAATCACGGTGTCAAAGAGAAGAAGAAAAAAGTGAGAAGACGTAGCTGCATATTTAACAGAGACGCAATATTGATCCATTTAGAGTATTTACTGTTAAATTCATCCAGTAAATAAAGTTTGTTACTGGCCTCAAAATCTTCATTTTGTAAAATTCCTTTCATATAAAAGGAAGCATTACCAAACATAATTGAAGATAAATAAAAATAAATAGGAACAAATTTGTTAAGAAATGTATCTACAGTCAGTTTACTTTACCAAAACTACCCAACGTTTCTAAATGGTTTTATTTTCATTTGGACAAACACATCACAGCCAGGCTTGCTGTTTCAAAACAGTCAAGACAATGTTTGCTGTGCACAAATGAAACCAAATCTGCATATTGTAATGTTTAAGCCATAAAGGATTCATGACAGCAACAATGTTTAAATATGATAAAAGTTCAGCAAAAAGAAAACTTGCTTTTAAACCAAACTTCAAACATCTCAAGCTCTCTGAGTAGCTCATTTTGCAATTTTATTTTCCTAGCTTAAAAATTTAGACTGATTGTCCTTAATATCAATTCTAACTTTACATATTTCTGAAATTATACAGACAATTGTTTATTTTACTTCCAAAATAAGGAAAAAAATGTCAGACTAAATAAGTTGGAAGTGTAAATAAGAAAATGTCAAAGCAGGGCTGTTCTTAATTTCCTTTGGCTTCATTTGCTGTTTGAATGAGCTTAGACTCTGCTTAGATTTATGTAGTAAATACACATGATTAGGGTTAGAAAAAGCTTTTGTTCACCTTTTTTTTTTACAATGTTCATCACATATTATATATACAGTATACACAGTATATATATATA